>QTSX02005908.1:0-132020 GCA_014839935.2 Entomophthora muscae | reverse complement strand
ATCACAAACAGCTTGCCAGTGTGATTGGTTGGGAGGTTGGGTGAGGAAGCAGGCATAGGCTTGGGGGTCACAGGCGGTTCCATGTGGAGTTTATAGGCAGGCAGATAGTTGAATTTGCCTCTAAGCAACTTAGGTGTTGATAATATCCAAGGACCTTGCTAGTTGTATCTAAATGCAGATTGTATGTGGGCCAAGGGATTTAATTTGAGGATCTTTTCCGGGGTGTAATATTTATATTTGGGGTTCAGAGGGTACTCTGTGAAGTAGATGGGACCAAAGGAAACACCTGGAGGACAGAAATCTGCGGGCAAAGGGGCAGGAGGACCGGACAATCTTGTGCTGATTTGATAGATGGCAAAGAAAAAAATAAGGCAGTAGCTGTGTAAGCCAAAGTAACATAACCTTTATTCAAAAATGGCAATAAGTTTAGAGCGCAGGGTCCTTGGGTCTATATAGCACCCCACTTCTAAACTTAACATTTTCCATGGGGGTTTCTTCAGGGCATTGGAAAATGTGGGTCCAGGGAATCTGGGTGCTTGGGTTCAAAGGCAGCAAGATGGCAAGATGGCACCCAGTCTAGGAGTTCTTTCATTGGTCAAAAATCTCAAATTGGCTATGTGATTATCTTGCTCTAGGGTTGTGGTCATGGGGTTGGGCCACAGGCTCGTGCCTTTTTCTGGTGATGGCTTTTGATTGGTCACTAGTGTAGACTTCAAGCTCATAAAGCTAATGGCTAGAATGTTGTTGTATCCATTAGGCGCCTTGATTTATCCTCTATTTGGTGCAATGATTTCTTTGGTTTGGCTGACTTCATCTTTTGGATAATCACTTTTGGCCTCAGCTTGCGGGGGCTCAACCCCAAGAAAAAGCGGGCAGGCAGCCCCTTGGTCCTCAGGGCTGGCAGCCCACGGATTTTCAGGGTCAGGGTTTGAATCCTGCTCTCAGCCTGGGTTTCAAAGGGAAAAGAATTGTAAATCTTGACACTGAGACACTAAATAAAATGCAGTGAAGAGGCCTCAGAGAAGATATGAAGAGGCAAGCACAATATGTTAATATTCCCTGCCAGACATGTAGATATACACCTGGGAGATGTATTGTTCTACAATATTGCAGATACAATCAGAGAGCACAACCCTAAAATGTTCAAAAATGTGCTTGTTGCTGCTCACAACTACAGTGTGCTATTAACACATCAGAAGGTTGCATATATATTCACCAAATTAGCCCTCAAAGCCCATGCCAGGTGTTAGGAATTTTGACCAAGCAATGATGCCAATTATGACAGAGCCTACGGATTGGGATTGCTACAACCAAATCCATAAGTTAGTAGTATAAAATACAGTGATGCCAATTATGACAGAGCTTGCAGATAGGAATTGCAGCTACCAAATAACATAAATTGGTAGTATAAATTATATGCATATTAGATCAGCGGTAGTCTGCTGACCTGAGCCTTAAACTAGCCAATGATAAGCGCTGCTGCAGCAATTAAATGATACATGATTTGCCACCATGGCACTTTAAAAATACACAAGCGCCGCCTAGCAACTGGATTAGGCGCCAAAGCGCCAAACTACTTTTACGCCAAGCGCCGCTGCGCCAACTGAAAATTATTGCAGGCGCCGCCTTACTTTTACATCAAGCACTGAGGCGCTGGGTTTGATTCCCCATAATCTTGAATTACCATATTTATCACATTAATAAGCATTAAGCTTGCAGGATTCCAGAGAAGTAAGAAGTGATACCAAAGTACTAAATTATTCCACACCAGCAAGAATCACCAGTGCTGGGTGAAGATGAAGATATTCTATTGGTTATTGAACAATAAACACCAAACCTAGATTAATAATTATCTAAATTAGGGGCGTGTTAGAATGTCCTAGAAGACATTGCTAGCAGCCCAGAGATTAACCCTGTAGAAGGTATAAGAAGAATTAATCATTTACAATAAAATCATCTTGGAAGCATCTTTATTTTATCCTTAATCTGGTTGACATTTATACTAATCCTTAAGTGCTTCTGCGCAATCAGAAGCCATGGCTGGACAATAATCCTGATTCCATTCAATCCTGGCTCTTCTGATACAATACTACTCATATCCTCACATATGACTGTATTCAAGCAAATGTCCTGTGCCCTATAATCTCAAATAATTGTGGCGCTGTAATGCAAAAAGCACAGCAATTGATTCAGGAAATTGAAGTTGTTAGAGCACTGGATAGACTCCCAGTGCCTTTGGCTAAATAATGAGAAGTTTAGCTTGGGGAAGTGGAATAATGTGTGATGTAATTAGAGGTGGGTTGGTTACCATTGATTTATTGGATGCTTGGTCATTTTGGTTTGACTGCTGCTAGCAGGCTTTCAAGATGCAGTTTACAGCAGACAAACATGCTAGTTGAGTAAGGAAATGCAGATGGTGTACTGTGAGCTGGTGGTTTGTCCAGCTGGATAATTTAATTGGGGTTTTTCCAGACTTGAGGTTTGCAGTTCTGTAATTTACATGATGATCATGGGTCTCCTTCTCTGCTGGGGAGCTTTTATTGGTTGTTTTATTTAATAACTGTTTCTCTTACTTAAGCAGTTGTTTAGGTGGCTAAAGTTTGGATCCATAGGTTCACAAGATTTTTAAAGCTTTTTGGAGACAGCTGTTGTTTTTGAATTTTACAGTAAGTCTTTGCTTTCACTATTAACTAACTGTTATTTCATTATAGACAGTTTAAAGCAAACCAAAGGACCCAAGTTCAAATCCCAATGTTGAGCCAAATCCTGGAGGAGATTGGAAACTGTTTATTGACTAGTAAATGATTTGATTCCCATAATTTTTTTATCCAAATGGTTGTGCATCAAACTAAACATTAAAGTTCATAATTGATTATTTCATGGTAAAGAAATTGTCCTAATTTCATGGAGGTGATCTAGGTGCCAAAAGTTCTGGTTCTTTTCCTCAGTATCCATAAATAGGTTTATGCTGAAAGGATTTTTAATCCTTACAGCCCATAGCAGTAACCAATCATCAAAAGATATGCAGCAGCCCACTTGCAAGTTCTCATTATACCAGCCAATCACAGTGATTTCTGAGCAGGAGTATGATGTTATGCATCACCAATTTCTTCAAGCCAGTCAAGGTATTCACACGTCTCTAGTACCTCCCACCTCCCCACTCCCCATTCAACCTTGTGGCATGATTTAGAATTGTTTATTTTAATTTTAGCTTTTTTTAAGATTCTAAAGTTGAAGTTTTTAATGCTGAGGTCAAATTTTACCATTTTGTTTTGGTTTTGCCTTGACTTTTGTCTTATTTCTTGCAAAAAATTCACTTTTGTTTTTATTTTATTTTTATCTATATATATATAACTCACTATTTTTGGCTGTTGGGTTTCAAACCAGTTATGTATGTGAGAGAAGGGAGCTAAACTAACCAAGTTTGGCTCCCATCATGGCAAGAAAAACCACCAGGATGCCGCCCAGTGAATCACTGGGACAGCTGCTCTAAAAGGGTTCCAGAAGGAAGACATCAGAGACAGTTAGGGAAAGTAAGAATTTAGTCCCATCAACACAAGACCAGAGAGCAATCAAGGAGCAGGAGAGAGGACAAGAGTTGGGGCCTCAGGTACCAACAAGAGAGCAGGGTTGTTGCTCTCCAGTTGAGGAGAAGGAGGTACCTCCTTGGCAACAGACACAAGCAAGATGGAATTGGAGGGATACAAATCTAGGTCATTGCAGGTCAGGCTCTTAACCAATGCCTCCCCCAAGACAAGGAGGATGGCTGAAAGGTGTAGGAGATTGGAAGGGTCATTGTACACAAGAAGTGCAGAAGAGGAGAGTCAAACCCAAAGATCTGGGGAGGTAAATCAAAGCAGCAAAAAAAACAGACCCAGAGAAAATATAACAAATTTAAAAACAGGGAGTACCATCAGTGTGATCTCCTGAAAATTTGGAGTCCAATAATATATTTTTTGTGCCTTTTTTCTATAAAATCTGAGAGGCTGTAGACAAATTTAAAGTGGAGAGCGTCAAATAGCTTTGATGGCCTTGGAGTTGGCCTTAGATAGCTTTAACAGTGTCTAATTCAAGAGTGGGTTTGAAATTCAGCAAAAACCAAGAAAATTCAATATAAAAATAGAAATTTACATCAATTATTAACTTGAAATTAGAGTTTGAAGTGTGGTTTCAAAAGTGTAAGTATTTAATATAAACACTATACACTAACACCTCTCCTGAGTGTTTTGGAGATGGCTGCTGGGTTCAAACAGGGAAAAGGAAGGTAAGTTTGATTAAGACAACAACTAACACTTTTAGAATTTAAAAGCAAACTCAGAATCTGAGTTTTTTAAAATCTATTAAGACAGGCAAAGTGTAGCAACTAACTCCAAACTTTAATTAATTAAGAGAATCAACAAGCAGGGGACTGAAAACCCCCTTGCATAGTAAAAAGAGGGAGGTTGCAAGTTGTGAATCACATGACCACCTGATCTGGGTCCAATTGGCTGTGGGAGAAATGTTGCTGGCCTAAGCCAGCGGGACTGGGAGGTTTCATGCTAATTTCCAAATTAGCACCTGATTGGCTGAGGTTGGTTTTAAACATTTTTAAATCATTTGACTTTGTGAGCGTTGATGTGGCAACACTTGATTGGCAATTTCTAATTGTCTTTAAAAGCAGACAACACCAAGCCAATAAGTAATCCAAATTAACCAGTGTTTCTTCCCAGGGAGAAGCAGCAGAGCCCAGGTGGTCTGCAGGGTAGGCTAATACAAATCTTTTGTCAACGGTGTGTGCCAAATCCTCTAAAGAATTAAGTGGCTTGGCTGGCATTTTGGGAATTTTCTTAGTTTGACAAGAAAAAATAGTGCAATCCAACGCCAAATGTCAGGAATCCAGTCATAGGTAGAGGAATTGGGCAGCTCAGGGTGTGGTGCAACCAAGCCGGCGGGTAAGGCCCACCATAGAATAGGTGCTAACTTGATAATGTAAGATATAGATTGCCTGAGCAAGACCAGGGTCCGGAGTTGGGGACCATGGAATCCATCAATCCTGTCAAAGTAATGTAGAGTAATCCAAACAGTTGGGTAGAGGTAGTCTTGGCTGCAGCAGTAGGTTCAAGAGGGAAGTCCTGTCTAGGAGTTACAGGTGGGGTCATGGGGAAAAATACACTGGCAGGTAATTGTACTTGTCTTTGAACAATCTGGGCGGCCTAACATACCACTTTCCTTTTTGACCTATTGTTTTGGTTTCTCTAGTTCTTGCCAGGGGGCTGGCAAGCAGTATGTTTTCCAAGTTGAACTTGGCGTAGGCTGGGTTTGGAGGGTACTTGGTAAAGTGCACAGGTCCAAAGGGGGCTCCCGGGGGACGGTATAATGCCTGGGGTAATTTGGCAGGTTGGTCTTGGGAGGGGTTGGTTGCCTGGTTGTCTACTTGGCCAGAGTTAAAGTGGAAGATCACTAAGACTAGATAGGTTAAAATTTGTTCAAACCAAAGGTTGATAAAACTTTATTATCAAAAATGGCAATGTGGTCTTCACCATACTGCCGGGGTTTTTATACCATGGGATTTTGCTTCTTCAATTTTTGCAGGGTTCAGGTTTGCAGACAAGGCACTGGCGGGGCGTGGAGCTTGGCTTAGAGTCTTGAGGGAGGCAGATCCAGGCCGTGCCTGCTCTGATGAATAGAAGTGGCAATGCTTCATTCCTCTGCCACTGTTCACTATGTCACCTGAGTAGTTCAATTGTACTACCCATTATGGATGGAAGGCTGGCAGTTGCTGGTGGTCATTGGCAGAGTTAATAATAGGTTTTGTTTTAACCTCCTTAAGGCAAGCTACAACCTCTGCATAGGTCCAGATATTTAGTGGCTCAAGGTTGGCATCAATCTGGTGACCATTTGGGGAATTATCCTTGAGAGACTGGCGGGTCTTGGATTAACCTATCAACTCAGGTTTGCAATTTAACAAGTGGGCGGTTTCCTGTCCACTTTTTGTGACTCAAGTAGTCTTTGGAGGGTCAGGGTTTGATTCCAGGGTTTCCAATGTTGATTTTGAAACTCCAGTATTGGCGCTTGGCAGGTTGGCAGTAGGTCCTTCCCCAACCTCCATTAGCCAAGTTACATCTCCTTTGCAGGTATGGGTCTTCATTGGCACCAGTTTGGTGGCAGACTGGCTGTAAGGAAAACCATACCTTACACTTTTACAAAGACAAACATAAGGATTCTGAACAAACCTCAAAACAGGAAAACTGCATTTTTAAATGTAGATTTAAAAACCAAGTTGGATTACGGAACTATTAATTTAATTGAGCCAAAAACACATTCAAAATTGATAAACAAATGTGCTTTAAGCAAAAACCAGCATGGAAGCAAAAACAAGTGTAAAAACCCAGACCAATATATAAATTCCAATTTAAAACTGGAAATTAAGGCTTTGAACAACCATTCCAACAACCGTAGCAAATCAGCATTAAATTTTGGCTCCAAAAATCATATTACAGCCAATCAATCACAGATTAAATGTGTAAACTGCTCAGTCCAGACCTTCAGGGACCTAGAAAGCCAATCAAACCCAGAGGACTACCCAAGCCACTGCAATACTGTACTTCTAGCTCCAGATACCATCCCCAACCTAAGTGAGGTACAATACTGCAATACAATATTACAACCTTCCTCTTCTTGCATTGCAGCCTGCAAGGCAATACTTCTACCTCACACTTGCAGGTTGGCCTGGTAAACTCTATGATCCATCCCCCAAATTATTTTAGTATTTAAACTGAACATTTTCCCTTGAGCTAAGTGCTCCAACAATTTCTTTTATTCTTATCAACCAATAAATCTATATTTTCAATTCTAAAAACTTGATTAGTAGATTATAAAGGTTCCTCCTCAACAACATGAAGTTCATCTTCCTTGTATGGAATTTTTGTGTATTAATCAGTTATGGGCAAGCAAATGTTAACTTTGAAAACCCTGAACCAACTCCTACTGACAAAACTGAAGACTCAATTTGGTATTGTTTTGGTCCGCGTCAAAGACATGCCCCTTACGTTGAAACAGCTCAATTCCCACCTATCATCTACCCCAAGGCCCCCTGGTTGGTCTTGGGGTACACCAGTGTCTATTATCTCCTCAATCACTTCACTTCCTTCTTGGGAAGATTCCACCTATTTGGTCACCTTCTACACATGTTAATGATAGGGATTCCAGTAGGTTCCACTCTGATCAAATTTAACTTGAGAGCTCTACTTCATTCAATTGGAGAAAGGCTTCCCAATGAGTGGATCCCTGACACTGGCAACTATTCAGGGAGTCATCTGTAGTAGGCGGGCGGGTCATGGAGTAATTTGTTGATTCGAGCCTGTGACTTAACAGATCAGCGGGTCCTGGACTGTCCTGGAGGGTTTGATCTGCCTTCAGGGAACTGGGGTTCAACTCTTGGGTTTTCAATACAAGTATTAAAATGTCATTCATGACATCATCCCCTTCCTTCCTGGCCTTCTTCTCAAGGTATTTTTGGATTGCTAGTTGGGCGTTGGGTAGGTTGCTTAATGGTTCCCAGGTGCTTTCCTCAGGTGGGTATTCCTTCCACTTGACGTAGTACTGGAGGGTTTTATAGTGGGTACAGTCCCCATGAACATATTCAACTTCATATTCTGCAGAGCGTCCTACTTGGATGGGAGAGGGGTCAGTCTTGAGTTTCTGGTGGGGGAGGGAGTTTCCTTCTTTCTTGAATAGAAGCACGTGGTGGAAGATGTTATGTATTTTCCACAAGGGGGGTAATTCTAGTTCAAATGCTACTTCACCTACTAGCTTGGTGATCTTGTAGGGGCTACTTCTTCTGTGGGCTAACTTCTGACAGGGAACAGTCAGAGGCACGTTTTTAGAATCCAGATAGACTTTGTCTCCTACTTTAAACGGTTTTCTAGGGGTCCTCTTTTTGTCCGCAAACACCTTATAAGTCTGGACAGCACGGGTCAGATTCTTAAGACAGGTTTGTTGGGTGTTGTGTATCTGTTCAATCCAGGTTTGTCCTGACGGGTTTATTTCCTTACTACCAATACTGGGGTCCCAGGATGGGTCAAAGCCATAATTGGCTTTGAAGGGGGACATTCCAGTAGATGCATGGTCTTTGCTGTTGTAGGCTTACTGTGCCATGAGTAGCATCTCATCCTAGTTATCTTGATCAGTGTTGGCATAGCATTATAGGTATTGTTCAAGTATTTGGTTCACTTGTTCAGTCTGGCTGTTGATCTGTGGGTGGTAGGAGGTTGATACACAGCGCTTTACCCCAAGTCCCTCATCACCTGAGTCCAGTATTTGGAGGTGAATTGGGGTCCTCTATCAGTGATGATTTCCCCTGGAGTACCGTGTTGAGTTAGGATGCAGTTGTGGAAATGTCTAGCTGTCTCTGCGGCAGTGCAGTGGGTGATGGTAGGGATGAAATAGGACATCTTAGTAAACCTATCTACCATGACCAGGATGGAATTGAAAAAATTGGAGAGGGGCAGTTCTACAATATAATCCATTGAAACAGACTGCCAGGGACCCGCTGGTATGTCTAGTGATCTTAGAAGGCCTTCAGGTTTGGATCTACGGGTTTTGGTTCTTCCACATGTCTCACAGCCTTCAATGTAGGCGGTCACGTCTTTGTCCATTTGGGGCCAAGCGTAATTCTTCTTGATTCCTTGGAGTGTCTTGAGTCTGCCAGGGTGGCCGGCCATCTCTGAGTCATGATAGTCAATGAGTACTTTGGTCCTTGTTTCACCTTCTGGTACATAGATCCGGTTATGTAATAGCAGGGTGGATTCTTTCAGCAAAAATCCTTTCTTGTGGTAGCGGCTCTCTGGGTCTGAGGTCAAGTTGTCAACAAGTTCCGCTGAGTATTTGTCTTGTTTCTTTGCCTCAATTATGTCAGGTTTGTGGGCCATGATCTTCATGTACATTAATTGGATGCCTAGGCTGGCAGGGTCAAGGAGTACATGTGTGTTGTGGTCCTTGGTTTCTGCAGAGGAAGGGGTCAGATCAGCTCTTCTACTCAGGGCGTCAGGTACCACATTCACCTTCCCAGGATTGTAGTCAATGGTCAAGGTGTAGTTGGCCAGTTCTAAGGCCCATCTGGCCTGTCTTTGGTTCAGCTGTCTGGGTTTAAAGAAATAAACCAGGTTCTTGTGGTTGGTTAGGACCTTTACTGGAAACTCGGCGCCACATAGGTATTGGCGCCAATGTTTCAAGGTCTTCATTATAGCAAGCATCTCCTTGTTGTAGATTGGGTAGTTTCCTTTGGCAGGCAGCATCTTCTTGGAGTAATATGCTACATGATTTAGCATACTATCCCCTCCTTCCTGAAGAAGGACCCCACCCACTGCAAAGTTGGATGTGTTGGTTTCCAGTATGAATGGCTTGGATGGGTTGGGCATGGCCAGGACGGGGGCAGAAGTGAAGGCGAGTTTCAGGGTCTCAAAGGCGATGGTGCATTCTGGAGTCCAGGCAAAGTTGACCTTGTCAGAGCACAGGCGGGTCAGGGGCAGGGTGATGTGAGAAAATTTTGGATGAAATCCCTGCAATAATTTGCCAGGCCCAAAAAACTTCTCATGTCTTTCCTACATTTGGGCATTGGCCAAGATGTTATTGCTTCTACTTTGTCCTGTGCCATTGCAAACCCGCCGGTCTTTACTATGTATCCCAGGAATTCAACTTTGGACAGGAAGAAATCACATTTCTTAAGCTTGTCATGTAAGTTTTATTGGGAGAGTTTTTTGAGTATAAGGTCCAGGTGGCGCAGGTGTTCCTCATGAGTCTTGCTGTAGATGAGGATGCTGTCTAAGTATGCAACACAAAAGTGGTCAAGATATTCCCCTAGGACAGTGTTAATCATTCTTTGGAAAGTGCTGGGGGCGTTGCATAGGCCAAATGGCATTACTAGGTATTTGTACAACCCATATCTGGTTTTGAAAGCTGTCTTGTATTTGTCTCCCTCCTTGATTCTGATCTGGTTGAAAGTGTCTCTCAGGTCAATTTTTGAGTACACCTGGGCTCTGGTTAGTATGTTGCAAAGGTCATTGGCGTTGGGGATGGGATAGCAGTTCTTCACAGTAATATTATTCAGCTTCTGGTAGTTCACGCAGGGACACATTCTGCCATTGTTCTTCCCTACAAACAGCATTGGTGACAAGAAGGGGGCCTTTGACACTTGGATGAAGCCCTTTTTTGTCATATCCTCCAGGTAAGCTTTCAAGGCCGCTTGCTCATAGTGGTTGCAACTATAGATGGGGCCGTGGTGTGGTTGGGTACCTGGTAGCAGGTCTATAGCGTGGTTGTAGATTGAGTGGCTGGGTAGTTTCATGGCCTCTTCTTTGCTAAATACATGGCCCCATTTCTGCAAGGCAGTGGGTAGTGTCCCAACGCTGGGTTCCATCTTTATAGTTAAGAGTCTGTTGTTTGGTGCTCTGCCATGGCTTATACAGAATGGAACAATATCACAAGACTCAGGTTGTCCCAAGGTAGTGGTCTGCTCACAATAGTTTAGAATCAGGCCATGTCTGTCAGACCATGAGTCCCCCAGTACTAGAGGATGTGGCAATCCTGGCAAGAGGATCAAGGGGGTTGAATACATGTTCTGTCCAATTGTCAAAGGAAGTTCCTGTTCACAATTGTAGCCAGTGTCCAGGGAACTGTTTCCCATGGTTACTTGTAGGCTGCGCTCTGAAGCTGTTAATCCTAGTTCCTTTGCCAGGTTGGTGTTAATGAAGCTTTCATCAGCTCCTGTGTCAATAAAGGCCTCAATCTGGCTCTTGATCCCCACACAGTCTATGGTCACTTGGATGAATTTGTAAGATTGAGCAGAGATGTTTATTTGTGCCAAGGATACAGGGGGTGTATTCTTCTTAGGGCATGCTCTGGTTAGGTGTCCAGCCTCATGGCAGTAGAAACACAACCCATCTTGATAGTGGCGTTGTAACTTGTCAGGGGACATTCCTGGTCAATTGGGCGTCATGGCCCTGCCGGCTCAGGCAGGGTACAAGTTCTGTTCATCTTGGTTTAGACTCAGGCCTTTGCATAGGGGTAGTAGTTCCTCCAGGCTCAGTGTAGGCAGGTGGTGCTTCAACAGGTCTTTCATGGATGAATTAACTCCCTTTCTGAAGATAATGGCGGATAATTCATCTTCAAGTTGGGATTGCATTTTAAGTTTAAGGAACTCATCAATATAGGCTTGGATAGGGCGGTTTGCTTGTTGGATCTCTAACATAGAGTTCAGCGCATAGTATCTAGTGTCTTGGTCATTGCCAGTGCTCATGAGTTTGGCCTCAAATTTTGAATAGTCAAGGCAAAATTCAACATCTTCAGCAATGGCTTTCCCAAACCAATCCAGTGCGTCTCCTGATAGAATGGCGGCCACCCCCAAGACTTTCTCAGTGTCACTGGGGTAGGCATTGGCATTGGTTTGGAAGTGGAGGCGGAGGACTGGCATGGCTTGGCGAGCTTCTTCTAAGGTGAGTTTGCCCATCTGGGGCATATTCACCTTGGTTGTGGTCTGGTTCACTATCACATTTTGCACTTGTGACGTGGCTGGGTTCTGGGTTTCTGCACCAGGTGCTGTCACAGTAGGTTCCATAATGCCAGGCATTGTTTGTCCAAGCAAGAAGGCTCAAAAAGCCAGGAAACCTGTATCAAAATTGACCAAGTTAACAGATTTAAATCAAACGGTCAATCAAAAATGGGTCACAGCTGCTCCAGTCTGCCAGATGAAACCAGCTCCCCCTTTCAAGCTGACGTTGATAAATTGACGTAATTTAAGGGTCACCAGATATGAGCTTGTTAATTGGCAGGGTCGTCAGAAACTGGTCATTCAAGGGTTCTTTGCAACCTGGACCAGATACTCACTTGACAATGTGGAAGGAATAGAAGGTCAAGACTCAGGTGGTATTGCTTAGTCAATTTTTCTGATATATATTGAATAATTTTCTCTGTTTCAACTCTAAGAGTCGAGTCCTCCTAAATTTACTCAATAAAAATCAATTACCCCAAGTTCTAATTTTAAATTTTAAATTTTAAAAATGCATCCTGTGATTGGGTTGTTGCAGTATATTCTTTACAATCTGATTCTGAACAGAATCATTTCAGGAAGATGGGGCCCAGCATCTGGAACTTTGTTGTTGGCGCCGCAAAATGTTAATTTCATGCCAGCCAATTTTGTAGCTCTCCCCCATTCTGGAAAATGAAAATTGTGTCACTTCTCAATGCCCAGAATTCTACGCTGAAGATGCATTGATGCTTTCCCAGGTCATTTATCTTGGTTTACTCTGGTTAGGACTGATTGTTCTACTTAATCCTGGAGGTACAATTGGAAATTTCACAAAAAATATCTGAAGCTGCATTGGTGGTTAATCATCAATTCTATGTGGATTTGGGTGGTAATTCCCCATCATTTAGAAACAGCTTCATATTATCCAGAGATTTTTGTCACAGGTGCAGGGTCTTTCAATTCTTTGGTGGGTTGGTTCTTCATCCATGAGAGTATCAGGGAGGTAATTGCCTTATGGGTGTAATAAGTGATTATCACAAAAAAGAGCATACAAGTTGCCCCAAGTGTTAACAACATCTTGGGGCCCAGGTTACTGTGTTTGTAAAAGATTGACATAATGTCAGGAATCCAGTCATAGGTAGAGGCATTAGGCAGCTCAGGGTGTGGTGCAGCTGAGCCGGCGGGTAAGGACCACCATAGAATGGGTGCTAACTTGATAATGTAAGATATAGATTTCCCAAGCAAGGACCAGGGTCCAGAGTTGGGGACCATGGAATCCACCAATCCTGTAAAATTAATGTAGAGTGCTCCAAACAGCTGGGTAGAGGTGGTCTTGGCTGCAGCAGTAGGTTCAAGAGGGCAGTCTGGTCTAGGGGTTACAGGTGGGGTCATGGGGACAAAATACACTGGCAGGTAATTGTACTTGTCTTTGAACAATCTGGGCGGCCTAACATACCACTTTCCTTTTCAACCTATTGTTTTGGTTTCTCTAGTTCTTGCCAGGGGGTTGGCAAGGAGTATGTTTTCCAAGTTGAACTTGGCGTAGGCTGGGTTTGGAGGGTACTTGGTAAAGTGTACAGGTTCAAAGGGGGCTCCCGGGGGACGGTATTGTTGCAACTGAGCTTCCAGACTTGCCTGCTAACGTATCTTACAATACACAGGGAGCGCTTGATGAGACGCCCCTTGACGCATCTAAGGACATGGATTAATCTGATGGCAATATCAAATGGCGGGTACTTCATCCTAATTAGGAGCGCTACCAATTTGACTTGCTGATCCCCACACAAGTTATTCCTTGGCTTCAAAACTTACATGGAACTTCCCATCATGCCACCCCTTGTGGCCTTGGTGCTTTTCCCATATGGTATATTAATCACAATATTCCACAATAAACAATACCTTATTCTTATTATTCTGTCCTTTCTATTGGACTGTTGTCTTCCCCAATTCCAAATACTGAACCCTCATTGGTTCAGTTACAACAGTGGTAGCAGCAGTAGGTTTAGAACCTACCTAAAACAAAATTTACCCCAAGAAAGGACGGAGTACGGGCCGTATGGCTACTCCCCAACAAGAGACTTTCCTTCCAATCCCCAAGGGGTACATCCCCGACGGGTATGTCATCTATCAAGACCAACTAGTCCTCACCAGCGTGTATAATCAGCTCTGCCTTGGGCAGCGTGACACCAGCGTCATCCTGCCTCATTCAGACCTGTCCCAACACATGCTCAACCTTCAGCTAGAATCCTTTGATGGTGGCGTCAAAGGGGCCAACATTGTCAGTTGGCTCCAATCTACTGAAACCCGCCTCTGTATCTGTAAGGTTCCTGAGCCCATGTGGGTTGCCACTGCGTCTGGTTGCCTCACAGGGCCCACCACTGTGTGGTTCACTAATTGGGCCAGCCAAGAACTTGACGTTACCTGGGCGGCATTCCAAGACGCCACAAAGTCCTGCTACAGCAAACCAACTCTCTCATTGTTGTGGGTACTCCTCTTCTAGCAATCAAACAAACTGTTTCTGTTCCTGAGTACCTTGTTGCCTGGCAACAAGCTCTTGCTGCCGCCCCTGAAGCCGTGTTTGATGGAAATGCAATGCTACTCACCCTCATTGTCAATAGATTAAAACCCCATATCTGCAAGTGAGTCCCTGTAGGTTGCTGTACCTCTATTGATGAATACTATAAAGCCATTGTGCAGACTAACAACCAGGCCTCAATGGGCTTCTGCTGTACCAGTGACGCGCCATTCCAACCACGTACAACACCTGGCAATGGCATAATCAAGTAGGCTGCTGCCAGCCCCGTCAGCAGGATAGTGGAACTAAACGCCCCCGCAAGGGGGAGCTCCAGCTTGCGCAGATTGAGGATCTGGGAAAAGCCTGGGGGTTGTAGCAATGAGAGCCCCTGCAACCCCACCTGACCCATCCCCTCAATCCTTGCTTGTGAAGAACCCCTGCAACTACAACATTCATGAAGTCAAAACCCTGGACGTCTTCCAAGTCCACAGTGACGACCCTGTACTGCAAGCAAGTCACTCCTCAATAAATTAACATGCTTATCCTATCCCTTCTGTTTCCGTGGGAACACCCACAAATTACTGGTAGATACCGAGGCTGATCACACCATGGTAGATCAGGCGTTTTCTGACTCCCAACAATTAGACCAAGTACCCAGCAGATTCAAAGCAGTACGTGTAGCTGACTCCCGCAGAGTGGACATCACCCACGAGACGGTACCCTTCTCTGTAAGAATGAGGAACGTCCAGGTTAAGCTCTCTGGGCCAATCATGGAAGGCCTCAGCCACAACGTAATTGCTGGCCTCAACTGGCTCCGGCATAACTGCTCTTACATTGACTGGGATACCTCTGTCATCACCCTCAATAGAAATGGGGTTGGTTTTCAGATTTACCCCATGGAAATTAACAAACTACTACATGACACTGTGTTTGTCAGAATGACAGAAACAGGCTCATACAATTTCAAGGGGGGAGACTAGACTTTAACCAATGTTCAGTTGAAGTTATCTGTGCAGAACCATCTGCAGTCCCTCCCTTGGCAACATCACCACCACCAGTGCTAGTTGCACTCCTTGAGGAGTACAAGGACGTATTCAGTGAAACACTTGAACAACTACCTCCACCCCAAGAGATTCAGCACACTGTACAACTTCAAGGATTGTTACCTAAAGCACAACCATTATACCGTCTCACATCAAAGGAAGATGAAACCCTCTGCCAGCACCTTGTGGACGCGCTTGATAAGGGATTCATTTGCCCCTCACTCTCTCCATACAGGGCAGCAGTCTTCTTTGTAGCTAAGAAGGATGGGTCTCCTTACCTGGTCACAGACTACCGCGCCCTAAATGAGGTGACAGTTAAAAATAAATACCCCCTGCCGCTGATTGACAACCTGTTTGATACACTTGCAGGCGCAAAGGTCTTTAGCAAGATTGATCTCACTGCAGGGTACAACCAGGTCTGCATTGCACCAGGGGACAAGGCAAAAAACGCCTTCTGCACACACTACAGGTTGTTTGAGTGTCGTGTCATGAACTTTGGAATGACTAACGCTCCCTCCACCTTTGCCATGTTGATGAACAAAGCCTTTGAGGAACTGATTGGAAAGTGTGTGGTTGTGTACCTTGACGACATTATTGTCTTCAGTCAAGATTAAACCACACATCTCCAACACCTCCATGCTGTCCTCAACACCCTTCAGGAAAACCAGCTAAAAGCTAAACCCTCCAAATGTGAGTTCCTCAAGTTGGAGTTACTATTCCTTGGGCACACCATCTCTGCCCAAGGAATAAAGCCCAACCCTGCCAAAATCAAGGCAACCACTAGCATGCCGCCCCCACTGATGTGGGCCAAGTGCAAACATTCTTAGGCATGGTTGCCTATGTACGCAAGTTCATCTCCAATTGTGGGGAACTAATTGCACCTCTCACTGAGCTCCTCAATACCAAACAGCGCTTCCATTGGACCCCCGCCAGAGATCAAGCCTTCAAGACGTTGAAGCAAAGGCTCACAACAGCACCAGTACTGCAGTTTCCCAACCAAAACCAACAGTACAAACTCAAAACTGACACCTCTGACAGGGCCATAGGGGGCGTGCTAAGGGTAGAAACTGATGATGGCTTCTTCCTTCCCGTAGCATATGAGTCCAGGAAGCTCACTGACTTGGAACAACGTTATCCCATCCATGATAAAGAGCTGGCAGCCATTGTACACTGCGTTGAGAAGTGGTGCTGTTACTTGGAAGGTGCAACCTTCCCACCCTGCGTTCTGACGGACCATAAGTCACTCCAGTACTTCAACACGCAGTCCCATCTAACACGCTGCCAAGCAGGATGGGTTGAACGTCTATCCCCCTACCAATTACACATTGAATATAAGCCTGGAAAGGAACTTGTCACAGCCAATGCTCTTTCACAACTCTACGTAGCGTCCATCACTGGGGACAACAGTCTGGACCCAGACTGGCCCATGATCTACCTGCACCCTGAGGCAACCCGCTACAAGGGCCTTAACTTGGTCACCATCTCCAAGCTGAAGGACAACAAAAGTCAGTTCACCATCAATGCTGGTAACGTCTGCCGCCGGGCAGAGACAGGTGAGAAGACGCTGTACATTCCCACCACACAACGAGGAGACAATATCTTGCATTACCACCGGACCTTGGGTCACATCAGAGGGCGTAACCTCTTTGAGATCATGAAACGTAAGGTTTGGTGGCCGCGCATGCGCCAAGACATCTTGGACCTCCTCAAGACATGCGTATTGTATGAAAAGAATACGTCCAAACCTGCACCTCCTAAGTCTGTCCTACCCATCAAGGCTATGGAACCCTTCAAACAGTGGGCCCTTGACATTGTGGGACTGCTCCCCAAAGACAGACTTGGTAAGAAGTATATTATCACTGCTATCAACTACTTCACGCGTTGGCCAGTGGCCTGGGCCACAACCAACCACACTGCCACCACCGTTGCACGCTTTATTGGCAAGGAGATTGTGGCTTGTTTTGGGCGACCCAAGTGTCTTATCACAGATGGCGGGCCCAAACTTGTTGGACACGTTGTGAAGGCATGCTGTGTCAAGAACGCACTCCAACATATAGTCACGACCCCCTACTACCCACAAGCCAACGGATGTGTGGAACAGTTAAACAGCTCCCTGGTTCAACTGATTGCCAAACTCTTGCAAGAGCATCCTAACACTGCGTGGACTGAACATCTTCCCACTGCCCTACTGATCCTGCAAGCAAGAATCAACCAGGGCACTGGGTTCAGCCCTAACACCCTGGCCTTTGGAACACCTGACAGTCTGACAGGGGTTGAACAGGAGAAACTACAGTACAAGGTTCCCGACAAGCCCCCCTTAGTGCCAACTCTCTCCCTAGACCAATGGCGTGCCAAAGCCTGAGAAATCAAACACAAGCGGATTGCAGGAGGGACAAAACACCTCAAAGCTAGATACACCATAGGTGACCCCGTCTACACCCTCAATCCCAATTCTGCCAAATTAGAACCCAACCACCTAGGGTCCTTCAAGGTAGCTGCTGTCTATGACAACCACACCTACCAACTTGAGGATGCCCAGGGAAACACCAAGAAACTTCACCACAATTGCTTGTGCCCCTGCCGTGCCATCCCCACACAAAGGTTGTTTGTGCAGACCTTCCCAGACCTTCCGTGGACTCCAGTCCTGGTGTCTGACAACAAGCAGGGGGCAAGGGGGGAGGTGTTGCAACCGAGGTTCAAACCTTACCTGCTAACGTATCTTACAATACACAGGGGGCGCTCAATGAGCCGCCCCTTGACGCATCTAACATTATGAATGAATCTGATGGCAATGTCAAATGGCAGGCACTTCATCCTAATTAGGAGCGTTGCCAATTTGACCCGCTGATCCCTGCACAAGTTATTCCTTGGCTCCAAACCCTACATGGAACTCCCCACTATGCCACCCCCTCTTGGCTTCCCCATTTAGTATATTAACCACAATATCCTATAATAAACGATACCTTATTATTATTATTCTGTCCTTTCCTATTGGACTATTGTCTTCCCCAATTCCAAGTACTGGACCCTCATTGGTTCAGTTGCAACAAGAGGATCCAGTCTCTACAACTGCAGCCAGAGATGGAAACCACAAAGTAAAGAAAAGCCCAAACTGAAAACTCAGAAATGAACTGATGCAAATAAACATGGTAAACGCAGATATCTCAACAAAGCAGGAGAAAAGAAACACAAATTCATGACAAACTTATTCCAAAAACTCAGACGTAGAAGAGTTGAGTAATGTGACAGAAATCACTGGATAATATGAAGCCGTTTCTAAATGATGGGGAATTACCACCCAAATCCACATAGAATTGATGATTAACCACCAACGCGGCTTCAGATATTTTTTGTGAAATTTCCAATTGTAACTCCAGGATTAAGTAGAACAATCAGCCCTAACCAGAGTAAACCAAGATAAATGACCTGGGAAGGCATAAATGTATCTTCAGCGTAGAATTCTGGGCATTGAGAAGTGACACAATTTTCCATTTCAATAATGGGGGGAGGAGCTACAAAATTGGCTGGCATGAAATTGACATTTGGCGGGGCCAACGACAAAGTTCCAGATGCTGGGCCCCATTTTCCTGAAATGATTCTGTTCAGAATCAGATTATAAAGAATATACTGCAACAACCCAATCACAGGATGCATTTTTAAAATTTAAAATTAGAAATTGGGATAATTGATTTTTATTGAGTAAATTTAGGAGGACTCAACTCTTAGAGTTGAAACAGGGAAACTTATTCAATATATATCAGAAAAATTGACTAAGCAATACCACCTGAGTCTTGACCTCCTATTCCTTTCACATTGTCAAGTAAGTATCCAGTCCAGGTTGCAAAGAACTCTTGCGTGACCAGTTTCTGACAACCATGCTGATTAATAAGCTTATATCAGGTGACCCTCATATTACGTCAATTTATCAACATCAGTTTGCAAGGGGGAGCTGGTTTCAGCTGGCAGACTGAAGCTGCCGTGACCCATTTTGATCAACTGTTTGGTTTAAATCTGTTAACTCGGTCAATTTTGATACAAGTTTTCTGGCCTTCCGTGCCTTCTTACTTGGACGGACAATACCCGGCATTATGGAACCTACCGTGATAAGTACCATGTAAACTTCTTTCCAGTGCTGTTTCTTGCTGGGGCTATAGATGATTATATTATCCAGATAGACTATGGTGAATTCCCCAATTTTTTGCTCAAAAACTTCATTAATAAATATCACAAGGATAACGGGATCATGTGTCATACCAAATTTTAGGACATTACATTCAAATAACCTGTATTTAGTCTTGAATGCTGTCTTTGTGATGTCATCAGTTTTACTTGGATTTGATTTTATCCTGCAGCTAGGTAAATCTTTGTGAATAATTCAGACCCCCCTAAGGCATCAAAGAGGTCATCAATCAGAGGCAGGGGATACCTGTTCTTAATTATGACCTTGTTAAGAGCTCTGTAATAAGTAACAAGACACAAGAATAGTATTTATTAACTACAAAGAGGAAAGCTGAAACAAAATGTAATTCAGATGGTCTAATGATTTCTTTTTTCAGGGCCTCATCCAGATAGGCTTTTAGTACATCATCTTCTTGAGGTTTTAGGCAATAGATAGGGTGTGCTTTTGGGACTCTTCCCTTGATATCAATTTTGTGTTAGATACATCTGTTAGGTGGTAACCCTGGTAGTTTTTCTTGGAATACAGAGGGGGATTTCTGGACAAATTGTTGGTGTATGGGGCCCTGTTTATGTGAGGCGTACATGTTTTTTAAATAGATAATTTTGTAGGTACAGGTATTCCAATTAATCTTGCTGATATTCTTCATCTGTTTCTGCAATCTTTATAAATAAATAATATCTGATAAGGTTATCAAGGTGAGTAGGGTATACATGGTGGTGTACTTCTTCTTATTGTATAGTGAGTGTGGTGCTGTCCTAATCAATGTGAAGATTTTTATTTCTTATCCAGTCTAGACCTAGTACTACATTATACTTAGATATAGGAATAATGGGACCAATAAAAGTAGTATGGACATCCCCTATCTGGGCCTGGAAGGGGTTTGAATACCTTTTAGATGGGGTGCTTCTGTTGTCTGCCATAATTACTTTCTTGAAGTTGCTTTTGGTTGTAGGTAATTTCATGAGGTTGGAAAATTTCTTGTCAACAAGGGACTGGTCTTCTCCAGTGTCAAATAGTGCTGTGCCTTGATATCTGCAAAAAAAGAAAAAATAAGTGATGAGTTTATTTCCAGTTTGAGCAGAAAATAGTATGAGATTGCTGGAGGGCACTTGGATCATGGTGATTGAATCAACATCTTGGTCTCTGTACAAGTCTTGTAAAGTGAGAAAGGGCGGCTTGCCTAAGTACTCTCATGAGATTTTCCCTTCTTGGATGCAGTATTAATACTAATATGGTTTTCCTGAGTTGTACAGTTTCTGCCTCAAGAGTTAGAATTATTGACTCAGTTGTTTTGTTTATTTAGACAACTGTTCTTTCTGGCTTTTTTTTTGTTTGTTGGTTGCATGTAGATTGTCAGACTTTTGAGCAGCTTGTTTTTCTTTAAATGATACATCTTGAAAGTTCTTGCATTGGCTCATATCAAAATGGCGTCTAATGTGTGATTAAAGATCATTATAAAAATCTAAACATGGTCAGCTTCATCAAAGTTAATGCTATTAGGGGCTCAGTCATGTATGCTCTCATATGTCACAATATATTTTTCAATGATTCATGTCAACTGAAAGGTTCTGAGTTATATCATGACTACTACATCAGAATTCTTTATGGGAAACTTTTCCAAGAAGGCTTTTTTAAACATATCCCAGTCTTCATTATTATTAGGGTGTTGTTCAAACCAGTCACTTATAAAGAAGAAGACAGCCCCAGTAAATTGTAAGGTAATTTCACTTGCCTTGAGTCTTCAGGGGTAGCTAACTTGGGTGAACTTGTTTTTTGTACTTTGAATTCAGAGGTTGGTATTTTCTCAATGTAGCCCTGAGAATGTCCTAATTTATTCTGAGTGTAGGTGTTAAAATGCAATTCTGGGTATCTCAGTTGTCTGCGGGCCTGAAGTTGGAGGCGGGTTCAGGAGTTTATGGGATTTGAGGAGATTATACTGTTTGGTGGGGACAAGGAAGTTGTCAAAGATGACAAAGCCTGTAGGGACGTCCTGTCCTTCTTTGTAATCTCTCTAACCTGCAGGGAGGGCCATCTACTAGATTTTTTCTTTGAAAGACTTTTTTCTTTAAGTTGCATTTGTGTGAATAACCTACCTGTGCTACCACTGTCAAGTATATGCTTTGGGGAAGTATAATAATTAAAATAAAAGAGGAAATTAAGAAGAGATGATACTTTATTTGATATGAATGTTGGGGATTATATAGTATCATGAGAAGTCACATGCTGTCAATGTACATCATGGTAGTCATGGGGCTTGTCCAGGTAATGTTCCATTTAGGACTCAGAAGATTTGATCCCCGTATGAGATAGGTAGCTGATAAGAGTGCCACCAATTAATTGGGGAATCACCCAGGGAATTACTTTCCTGAGAGAGAGTAATTGTAGATATTGTAACAAAAGTCACAATTTCTTTAGCTGTAAAGTTAAAAATATCATCAAATAAAACATACTTCTCCCATTTATTTCTTGCTTCCCCCTGTAGGTTACCTCATCATCACTACTTGCAATAACTTAATTTGTTTTTAATATTTTTTTTAAAAATTAAATAAGTTTTGCTACTTTGATCTGTTACAAAAAGTTAAGCTGATTTTAATGTGTATTTTTTGTTTTTATTAAAATTTAAAATTAGCAAACCGCTGGATTTGGGGTTTGACGGAAAATAAAATTTTAAATTTTAAATATAATGATATAGTAACAGCATATGTATTATTGTTTGACTGAAAATCAGTTGATGGAACCTTAATTTAAATAACACATTCCTGTCCCTAAAAAGGTGTATTTAAATGGGTATAAACTCTTTACTTTAAATAGGGACCATTTTTGAACAGTTATTTATGAAGACGCAATAATTAATTGTGATTCAACCCCTGAATTTTCTCCATCAGGCTATATTTCGATAATTAGAAACTAAAAGTTGTGAGGTGTTTCAGGCAGACTTGAATTTTCCATGAGATTTGTATTTAATTTTACATTAGAAGTGAAAGGGAAATGATGTTAGTGATACACTGTGGGTTTTGAGGCGTCGACGCATTTCCTCAAACTCATCTGATTGGCGCTTTTTGCCGTGTGATTTGGAGACGATATGAGAGTTGAGATGATTAAGTGCGCCATATGCCTTGTTACAGTTGGGATAGGTACATGGATATAGCCGCTTTACCTCTTCAAAGCGACGTCGGGGGCGTGGCTTTCTCTCCACCAGCGGCATAAAGATAGCTTCTGCCTTGAGTGAGCTAGGAAAGAACTCGGGAAGGATCTCACTGAGTGAAGGTAAGTGCTGGGCTGATCCCTGGTCTTGACTGCTGCTAAGAGAGGGCAATGGATAGTTATAGTCAAGTGTCATGTCGTCATTAGTGCCCACTCTCTGCTTTTATACTCTTTGCTTGGACTAAACCTCATCCACGTACTTTGATTTATCCAATCAGACATTCCTCTCGGCGAAACCCCTTTTCAAATACACGCTCTGTTTCTATTGGCTAGATACCCCTGGATTAGTAAATCTTATCAAATCAGTTTCCCCGAATCATGCTGTGCCCCTTCATCCGATTAGTCCGCGCAATGCCCAGGGCTCTCCATTTTCATTGCAATAATATATATTCTAAACTAAAGTCAACTTTTTTTAGATGTATTAAAATCAGGGAGCCCAGCACTGCCGCTAGTCCGACTAACTTTTTTAACTCAGCTGCATCAACCATAAACATTTGTCCATTTTAATCAAATATATTAAAACTTTATTTATACCTCGCCCAAACCTACAAGCTAATTATATGCATAAGGGTATTATATATGAGAGTAGCGGACACAAGGTTTAAACCTACATCTAGAATAGGCTCCCTATTTTTCAATTGATCCATTCAGAGAAGTGTAGTTTAATTTAGAGTTTATAAGGATCGATACAAACAGGAAACCAATTCTAGAATCACGGCCACTTATAAATATTGCTACCCCTACAATCAATAGACAATCTCCTTTGTCGACATCCTTCATATAAATAAATATACCCTCAATTGCACTTTCTAAAAAGTCAATATCTTTTGCTAACCAATCATCTGCAGGCGCCTTCCCCAGGAAATCTAAATCATTCCAAATCCGACCAAAGAATTAGCCTAGGCCCTATCAAGAGGATTTGTTTCACTGAAGCTATTACTGCATCTACCTTTTAAACTTGGCAAGCACACAACAGCTGCCCAATGACATTTACCACTCTCGAGTATCCTGGCACCAGCTACCCAATTAAAAGGTTTGTTGAGAATGAGATTTTAGTAAAATTGTTAATTTAATAGAAAATCAATAATCAAAAGATTACTCTAAATACTATCATCACAGCCGAATTAATAATTAGATTCCATGAACAATTGATTTAAAATGCTAAATAAGATTATAGCCTTGGGCTTCCCATTTTAACTCATCAAATATGAGTGCTAAACTAAGCCTCACTCTTTTTATCAATACCATTAAAGTCATAGAGCCCCAATATAGCCACTTTTTAAATCATTTGATCAGTCTCCAATCCAAATTCACGCAATCAATCCGATTCAAGCACAACTGAAAATTTAAAAATAGATACTTCATCTGAATCAATTTGTTTCTATGAGGTTTAAATTCAACTGACTAAAGTATAAAAAAATTGTCAAAACAGCAGGCTCGACCCGCCAGCAAGGTTCTGAGTAAGCGGGTTCGTGACCCACAATACAATTATCCAGTCACTCAAAGCCAGACTAGGAAGTCAACTCAAATTTCCAAATTCAACAACATGAACAAATGAAGATCTCTTACTGTCAGGAATATTCCTGACAACAAACCTTGTCAAGACAATATCTTATGCACAATTGAGCCCAAAAGTCAAAACAAAAAATTGCAGCAGTTCCCCCTGATTGGGCAAACTGCTGCAAAACAACCAGCAGACAAAAAGAAATTTAAAAATTTAAAAGTTTTAAATTTTGGGTTTTATACCCCAACTGCGGGCCGAGCGGCTGACCGCCAGCCGTCTGCAGACCGCACAGCAGACCGCCAGCCAGCCCCAGCCACTGCCTGGGCATAGCCGCCGCCAGCCTGCCAGCGGGGGACGGCGCACCCTCCACAGCAGGGCTGTCCACCCCGGCTGGATAGGGAAATTGCCCAATTGGGAATCCAAACAAGGAAATTTCCCCAAGTCTAAAAATGGGGGAAACTGCTGCCCAAATTTGGAATCTACAAAATTTGGAGGGGGTTGGCAAGCAGCCCAGCACTACAATTAATGCACCAACTGCAGAAGTTGAATTTGAATGCATAAAAGTGCCTGAAGATGCTCCAAATCCATGCAATGCAAGGATAGCAATTTATTGCCTGCCAAACCACTCCCATCCCAATCCCAAAAGAGAATTCCAGACAACACCAAGTGTTTGGGGTTCCCTAACCAATGCTTTGTACTATTCATGCCCTACTAAGGATGATAGTATATAATAAATCTCAATCACTTGATGATAGTTTGTGCTATCATTGAGTGAAATTACCCCTCAATAGTATCACATAAATCAATTCAAAGACTTCAACTACAAGAAGTTAAACAAGACACTAAGCTTTGTCTGCCCTTCCCCAGGATCAGGAGATGAATCACCTAATCTTCTCAGCTGTCCTCACAACATGCCTAGGGATTGGGGACCACCAATATAACCAACAGCATGGGCCATTCAACAAACCACCTGGAAAGTATAACTACAAGGAGCCGGCGCAGCTAAACTCCTCCGAGCAGTACTCCTGGCCCACGCTGATATTGCCCCACTCCACCCAGTTCGTAGCCATATACACCTGTATATACTATGTACTCATGTATTTTGCCGGTAATTTCAGATGTTATAACGTACACACCAAAGTATTTTGATTGACAATGACAGTCTATCCAATTGTGATGACGCTCACAGGTTTCCAAGTCACCAACTTGGTGCCTTATTTTTCTAAAGTACTTCCCCAATTGCTGGGTCTTTAAACTTACGGTGGATATCTTGTTTTGGCGCTTGACTCATTATTAGGATCAAGCCACCCCCTTCACCATCCTACTGTGTGATCTACACAATCTTGTTCCTGTTATCAATGAATCACATTAACTATATAATCACTACCTCTCAATAAAGAATATTATCTAGTTTCTAAATATTTTACCCTTGTAACTCTGCTAAAACAGCACAGTTACAACAAAATCTTGATAATGTATTTCTGAGAAGTATAATAAATGAAATAAAGGGGAAATTAATAAGAGAATGATACTTTATTGATATCAATATAGGGTATTATATAGTATCATGGAAAGCTACATACTATTCATGTACATCATGGTAGTCATGGGGCTTATCCAAGCAAATGTTCCTCTTAGGTCATGAGGTTTTTCCAAGTAGTGTTTCTCTTAGGACTCAAAACTTTTGATCCCCTTAATAGATGGGCAAATGATAAGAGTGCTAGCAAATAAATGATTAGTCAGGAAATCATTTGGAAAGTTACTCAGGGAATTGATTTCCCAAGAGAGAGTAATTGTAATGTTGCGACATCTCCCCCTGGGGTGCTAGAAAGTGGAACCTTAGGAATTTTCTTGAGAGTTTTGGGGATTAAAGCTTGGTATTAATCCAGTTTTGAATTGGGTACAGGAAGTTGGGAATTATGTTGTGCTGTTCTTGCTTTGCATAGGCAGAGGTGGTCATGATGCATGCGCTTGAGCTCTTTTTGAGCACCAATTTTATTGATGAGGTAGGTGTTATTTGGTTTGACTTTCATGAAAATGTCTGGTCCCCGTAGTCCTGGGTCCAATTCGTGCATGTCATGATTAATGACCCAGATCTTGTCCCTAACTTGAAAGTGTTTGTCAGGGATCCAAGCTTGGGTGGCCAGCCTGTTATTTTCTGGGATTATGTGGGACAGGATTTTTGCAGGTAGAGCCCATCACAAGAGAGGAGCTAACTTAAATAGGTAGGTGAAGGACTTCCCCACCTAGGACCACAGGCTGGCAGCCAGGATTATAGTGTCAATCACCCCTGTGAGGGGGATATACACAATCCTAAACAGCTTGTTAGTGTGGTCAGTTGAGAGGTTGGACAAGGATACAGGCATTGTCTTGGGGGTCATGGGCAGTTCCATATCAAGTTTATAGGCAGGCAGGCAGGTAGTTGAACTTGCCTCTAAACAATTTTGGTGACAATAGGATCCAGGGGCCTTGACAGTTGTATCTAACTGCAGATTTATGCAGGCCAAGAGATCTAGCTCAATGATCTTTTCTGGGGTGTATTCCTTATACTTGGGGTTTAAAGGGTACTATGTGAAGTGGACAGGACCAAAGGGAACACCTGGAGGACAGAAATCTGTGGGCAAAGAGGCAGGAGGACTGGACAATCTTGTGCTGATTTGATAGATGGCAAAGACAAAATAAGGCAGTAGCTGTGTAAGACAAAATAACATAACCTTTATTAAAAATGGCAATAAGTTTGAAGTGTGGGGCCCTTTGGTCTATATAGCACCTCCAAACTTACTATTTTACATGGGGGGTTCATCAGGGCATTGGAAAATGTGAGGCCAGGTGGTCTGGACGCCTGGGTTCAAAGGTGGCAAAATGGCACCCAGGCTGGGAGTTCTTTCATTGGTAAAAAATCTCAAATTGGCTACTTGATTATCTTGTTCTAGAGTTGTGGTCATGGGGTTGGGCTGCAGGCCTGTGCCTTCTCCTGGGGGTGACTCTTGATTGGCTGCTGGTTTAGCCTTAAAGCTCATGAATCTAATGGTTGAAGTTTTGTTGCCTCCATTAGGCGCCTTGATTAATCCTTCATTTGGCACACTGATTTCTCTGGTTTGGCTTGCTTTATCATTTGGACCATCATTCTTTGCTTCAGATTTCATGGGCTTGACCTCAGAAAAACGCAGGCAGGCAGCCCATGAAATTCAGGGTCAGGGTTTAAATCCCACTATTGGGCCCAGGTTCCCAGGGATAAAGAATTGACAATCCTGACAAAGAAGCAACACTGTACCCTATGTACTGCCAACACAAAAGATTGACACAATCCTTTGCTACCACAGATATCTGGGCCACATACATAGCAGAAAATTACACAAATATCTTAAGACTTACTAATGGTGGCCAACATGCTGGACAACATTAGAGAAGTGCTTGAGCAATGCAAATTATGCAAAAAGTATCCCTGATTCAAGACGCCCCAAGACAGTAATGCCAGTATCAGCCACACAATCATTTGAGGTGTGGGCATTAGATATTGTGGGACCCATGCTCAGAGATAAAAAAGGCAAAAATACATCATCATGGCCATTGACTATGCAACAAGATGACCTGTAGTGCAAGCCAAAAAAGAACACATAGGAAATGATGTGAAATGATTTATTGGCAAAGAGATCATAACCAAGTTTGGAAAACCTGAGCTCATAATTATAGATGGAGGAACAGGACTTAAAGCCATTGACACTAACATCTACCTTGCCAAGAATGAAATAAATCACACAGTTGCCAGCCCCTATCATCCACACACAAATGAAAGAGTAGAAAAATTGAACAGCTCCCTTGTAAAAGTACTAAGTAAAATGTATGCCAATGATCCACAGCTTTGGGCCAACATGTTCCCAACAGCAATAATGATATGCCAAACAAAAGTCAATTGTAATATAGGCAAGAGCCCCTACAAACTTGTCTATGGGCTCAAGCCTGCCATTTTCAGTACTAAATTAGGGCCTCAATTACCTCTACCTAAGAAAGTACCATCAGACAACAACCCTGATGTACAACACGCCAGAAAAGATCAGGAAGCTAAAGAAAAGAAAATAGTTGAGAGAGAAGCAATCCTCATCCAACAGAAATGGTTTCAAGTCAGGGACAAGATTTAAGTTGTTAATCATGACTTACACAAGTTGAAACCAGGGCTAAGAAGACCAGGAACTTTCATGAAAGTCAAACCAAACAACACCTACCTCATTAAGGGGATTGGCTTGTACCAAACTAAATTGTATGTACCATGACCAATTACGCTTGTGCAAGGCATGGACTGCACAACACAACTCACAACTACCTATATTCAATGACAAACTGAATCAATATTAAGCTCAAATCCCTGACACTCTCAAAAAAATTCTAAGGCTCTGCCTTCCAGCACCCCAGTGGGAGATGTTGCAACATATTTGATTAATCCCTCTTGGAGAAATAATTCTCTGAATGATTTCCTAACTATTCACTAAGTTGGTGGCACTCTTATCAAATCCCCATTCAATACAGAGATCAAAACTTTTGAACCCTAAGAGGAACAACTACTTGGATAAGACCCATGACTACCATGACATACATGGACAGTATGTGTAACAGAAATCACAAGATAATATGAAGCTGTCTCCATGTGGTGAAGGAATCACCCACCAAATCCACATATAGTTAATGATTAAACACCAATGCAGCTTCAGATACTGTTTTATGAAATTTCCAAATGAGATACTAGGGTTAAGTAAAATAATTAACCACAACCAGAAAAGCCCTAGATAAATGGCCTGTGAGAGAATCAAGGTGTCTTCAGCATAAAATTCAGGAAATTGAGATAGAACAAGATTTTCAGCTTTGATGGGGGAAGGATCAGCACCAAGATTGGCAGGCATTGAATTAACATTTGGCGGCAACAAAAATAAAGTACCAACTTCAGGCCCCCATCTTTCCGTAATAATCTGGCTAAGGATTAAATTGTAGGGAATGTAGCGCTACAATCCAACTACAGGATACATTTTCAAAAGTGAATTTAGACCAGGGAATATGTGATTTTTATTGAGTAAATTTTGGGAGGACTCAACTCTTAAGAGTCAAAACAGTGAAAATTATTCAATATATATCAAAAATTGACTAAGAAATACCGCCTGGATCCTGGGCTCCTATTCTTTCCACATCATCAAGTGAGTATCTAGTCCAGGTTGCAAAGAACCCTTGAGTGACTAACTTCTGATAACCACATTGATTAATGTTGAGCAACTTGTGTTATTGCTGGTATGTTTAAAGCTACAGATAGATGTTATCCTTGCCAATGTACTCTACCTAATCCTATGCAAGAGCACTACAGACTAAAATAGAATAGAACTTTGAAGATAATTACGTTTATTGATACTGGAGTACAATCTAGCCAGCGGCTGCAATTTATCCAGGTGTAACTATGAACTTGTCTTTTTTCCTTTCAGGCGTCTGTACCAATATATACTGCAACAACCCTTGTTCTTGTCCTTTCAGAAAGTTCTCAGTGGCTACCTTTGTAATAGATCCATCTTTGCTAGTTATGCCTATCCTGATTGGCTGTCCTTGGCACGTGTGTTGCTACTGGCCTTTGCAGGCGTGCATGGCACTTCAGCTACAGCCTACGCTCTTCTTGAGCTAGCCTACTGTCATTTATCAGTTGGCTGTATCTTACACGCCTATTATTGCGCTGGGAAAATACGCCATATTTAGTTGACAATTATAAATGGTCCTTAATCTGTCTTCCAGCATTGGAAGGTGGATTTTTGCTATTCCATTTGTAGGGCTTAATCAGTGATCCTTTTCTGGCTGGCAAACCTTCTGCTTATTAATGAAACAAGTTGAATTGGGGATTATACACTGTATAATAGCAGACTCAATCCAATAGTGACTTGTAGATAATCTACCATATAATGCTGACCCAAACCAATAAGGAACTCAATTATACACCGTAAAATGCTGATCCAAACCTGGTATTTCTTAGCCCTTTGTATATCACTTGTTTGATATGAACATATACGCCCATCAGAATGTGTGGGGCTGAGTTGATACAACATCCAGTAGGGTAGAATGGGTGATAAAAAATTGATGATTTAGTGATTACACGCTGTGTAATCAATGATATTCACTATATTGGCTAACGTTTATATGACATATAATAGTTACATCAACTATAATGAAGCAAGTAATATACAGTGTATGATCAATACACATTGGGATGATCAGTGATAATACAGTGTATAATTGTTGCATCTAATCTAATAGACTAACAATTACATGGCGTATAACTGCCATTTCAATCATAATATATTGGTGATTATACAGCGTATAATTACTACACTTAATATAATGATAACCTAGTGATAATACAGTGTGTAACTGACTAAGATCTACGTGCAATGATTAGCCTGATCATTTGTGGTCAATCAGCCTAATCTCACGTTTCCCCCCTCTTGACCATAAATAGGGAAGATAAGAAGAGAGTCAGGCATCATGGCTTTTTCAACAACCTCCTCCTGCCTCAGTACTAAAAAAGAGTACCAGGAGTTCCTGGCAACCATGTCAGAGGAGCACCGGCAGGAGTTCATCCGCCAGAGTAAGGAGGCACGCCATCTCCAGTTCTATGGTTGGCATTTGTTACAGGCTCACGAGAACAATACTCGCTCCAAGTTGTCCTTGGCCACCACCGTGGTGACCAATCCCTTTCAGCGCCCCCCAGTACAATTCTGGAGCAAGAAGTCAAACAGGAGAGTCGCCCTCCTTTGGCAGCTGGGGGTGCCAATTGGGCTGCCTCTGTGGACCCACAGATCTGGCGGGCCAGGGCCGTTGTTCCCCTCCCACCTGCCGTGCCTTATACTCCTGACCTGGCCTTGCTGGGTTCTGTGGTCCTCACCTACAATCCTGATCACGCAGACTTTAAGGTGAATGGCCTGTTTTAAGGCTATGAGCTTCTAAGTGAGTTCCTCTTTGTTCTTCTGTCTTGTTGCCAGGGGGTGGATGTCCACTCCTGCCTTTGTCATTCCTAACAGTATCACCCTCCTGCCGTTTGTTCTGTGGCTCTTTGCAAGCTGGCCTGGCCTCTAGAGGGGGTCTTAGTGGAGCCGCCTTGCTTCAATGTGGCATTGTATGCCAAGTACGCGCAGGTGATTAACTTCAACTGTGCAGTGGTGAGGGTCTGGTCCCGTACTTGGGGGCCCAGTCCCAACTCTACTCGCCAGTGGGGTCTTTGGCGTACGGATAATCAGCACAATTGGCTGGCAGCAGCCATCAACTTAACCTTGGAAAAGCTGGAGACTGGGGATCCTGCCCAGTATCTCCCTCATATGGCTTTGCTGGGGAATATTTTCTTAGTTCCAAAGCCTTCACTTCCTTGAGGTTCCTTGGCCCAGATGGAGGCCATCTTAGAGTTTTACTGATGTGAAGTGCTGCGCCGCCAACGGGGTCTTCCAGCCAATTATCCCTCCAAGGGGTTTATAGTGAAGTGCCTGGTATTGGGGGCTTGCTTTCCCATTGAGTGTGGCCTAGGTTGCCTAGCCAATGGGGAGCTGGTCCTTTCAGTGCCCATTATGCACTGGGAGCAGCTCTCTCCCAAGGCGCGGCATATGTGGCTTCAAAACGTTGATGTCCTCTACCAGGTGATGGCCACCCACACTTTTGGTGACTATGTGGAGGCTACCACCCACAATGTCCCTGAGGAGCCTGAGGAAGACACTCACCAATAAAGATTTGTAGTACTAAGTCCTCTTCCCATATAATGCACTTTTTATATTTTATTTTATATTTTATATTTTATATCTTTTTACATATTTATATCTCTTTATATTTTCCCTGTCATGAATCATATGATGTGTCTATATTACTTATGTTATTTTCTTTTATGACAAGTTTGGATAGTGTTTAATTAGGCCCTTCCTTTGGGGTGCAGAATGAGCAAAGGAACTTTGTGTGTACACAGTTGAATATGCATCCACTATTCTTATCCTTGATGGTGTAGGCGTCAGGTGAGGTCTTCTCTATGATCTCAAAGAGACCTACTCATAGTTTGTCTAGTTTGTGGGATCTACCTGCTCCTCTGGTGTCGCAGTATGCAACCCCCTCCCCTACCTCAAAAGAGGGCAATGGGGCCCTACTAGTGGAGTCTCTTTCAAATCTGACTTGGGTCTTGATAGCTGTGTTGCTAAAAGCAGATGCCTGTAATTTGATGAGCGTGTCAGCCAATTGTCCTAGATACTGATTGTAGGAAAGTTGCCCAGGATTGCCTGTGACCAAGTATAGGACAGGCGGAATGGCAGGGTGTCAACCATACATCAGTTGAAAAGGGGACACACCCGTGATGGAATGCAACAAAATGTTGTATGCAAACACTGCTGCTCCTAAGTATGTTTCCCAAGAGGATGTACACAATGAAGCCAATTTCCAGAGGATCTGGGTTAGGGTACCACTGACACATTCCACTATCTCATTGGTTTCAGGGTGGTATGGAGTGGAGAGTACTCCGCGGACTCCCATGAGGTTGTTCACTCTCAATATTACTTAGGCCATAAAATTGGTCCCATTGTCTGAGAGTAGGAACTGGGGGTAGCCATGGCAAAGTATAATGGAATCCAAGACAAATTTTGCAGTAGAAGGGGAATCTACTTTCCTTAGAGGCTGGGCTTCCACCCACTTAGTTAGGTGGTCTATAGCCACTATCACATAATAAAAGCCAGGGCCACTACGTGGGAGTGGTCCCACTATGTCCATTGATACCGTATGTCAGGCAAAATGGGGTTGCACCATTTGGTAAGTTGTGTTTTTTTGTAGTGGCTTATTCCCTTGGCACTCAATACAGCAGTCAATTGTCTCCTGAATGTTGAAATTCATTGCTTCCCAGAAGTAGGTGCAAGACAGGATCTCTTTGGTCTTCCGAAAGGCACCATGACCCGTTGCCTTATGAGCGGCTGTAACAATGCTAGTCCTTCTGGAGGGAGGAGAAAATATGCGTTCCTTACCATCCACTAGCTTGTACAGTACATCATTGTGTAGTGCTGTATCCTTCTGAAGGTCCTATAGGATATGCTGTACTTTCTCAGGTTTGTTGCTAAACTTCCTAGTCATCATTTTATGGTACAGCTGATCTGCTAATAGGCTCACCAGGGCCACAGTGGGTAAGCAGAAAAGGCAGTCTGTGTTCTGGTGCTTGCTGCCAGGGCAGTTAAGAATCTTGTAGTCCAGGGCATGTAGTTTCAATACCCATTGAGCAAGTCAGCCTTCTGGTTCCTTGAGGCTCTGGAGCCAAGCTAAGGATGTGTGGTCTGTGACCACTGTGAACCGTACACCATGGATGTAGACCCAAAATTGTTTGCATGTGTAGATGACTGCCAGGCATTTGCGCTCTGTCACCATATAGTTGCATTTGTGGAAGTTTAGTGTCCTACTGGCGTAGGGTACAGGATGTTTGAGTCCCTTGTTGTCAAGTTGGGATAGTACAGCCCCAACTGCAGTAAGTGAGGCATTGGTATGGATCACAAATGGTCTATCAAAGTCTGGGTACATCAGAACAGGGTTGCTTGACAGGGCCAAGCGTAACTTGTCAAAGGCTCCTCTGGCATTGTTTACTCCACAAAAAGTCAACTCCCAATTTTAGCAAGTGGAAGAGAGGTTCTCCAATTGCTGCAAAGCGGGGAATGAAACGTCAATAATAATCAACCATTCCTAAGAACACTTGTATGTCACGTTTTGACTCAGGTTGCTTCATCTTAGATATGGCTTCAGTTTTTGCAGGTTGGGGACGCAGTCAATGGCTATCTATAACAAAGCCCAGGTATTCCAGCTGGTCCTTAAAGAACTGGCATTTGCGCGGCTTTATCTTAAGATTGGCGGCTGCTAGCCTCTTGAAAACCTCTTCCAAGTGAGCTAGATGCTCAGTGAAGGTCTTGGAGAAAACATTGATATTGTCCAAGTATACTAGGACACATGGGAGTTTAAGGTTGCCAAGGATGGTGTCCATTGCACGCTGAAAGGTTGCAGGAGCATTGCACAACCCTTGCAGCATCCTTGTTGGCTGGAATAGTCCTTGTGAGGTTATGATGGCGCATTTTTCTTGTTCTTTGGGGGGTAGTTCAATCTGCCAGTAGCCTGATATGAGGTCCATGGTGGAGAAGTACTTGGCACCCCCAAGGCAGTCTAATGTGTCATCTATGCGCAGTAAGGGATAGGAGTCCTTTTTGGTGACCTTGTTGAGGCGTCAATAATTGATGACAACTTGGTTAGAGCCATCTTTCTTCTTGACAATCAGGATAGGAGATGCCCAGGGACTTTTGGATGGGACCAACATGCCTTGTTTCAGCAGTTCACTGACTTCCTCTGAGACAACTTCTTTGTTTGCCTTCAATTGTCATATGGGGCGCATGCAAATTGGAGGGGTGGTCCCTGTGTCAATGTGATGGGTTACTCCTTCAGCACAACCCAGATCATGGCCGCTTTCCGCAAAGATTGAGAGGTACTTTTTGAACAGCAAAGATGCCTGAGCTTGCTCCTCAGGACCAAGGGAGGAAAGGTCAGCTAAGGGGGTAGTCAGGTGAACTTCTGGTCCAGGTTTGTCTGGTATACCCATTTCCTTGAATGTACCAAATCCATTAACCTTGGATAGTTCCTCCATGGGGTAGAAGTGCAAGAAGCCTACCACTTGGTCTTTCTTGATAGAAAGTGTCTTCTTTGTGAGTTTGGCCAAGAGAACGTGTATCTCCTGCTGGCCTGGGGTAACAATGCCCGGCACAATGCACGGCTCAAAGCAAGAGCAGCCCCAGGGTTTGATGACCTCTGCATATAGCCCTTCAGGGATGACCACAGACAACCCAGTCTCTGCAATCTTCTGGTGTCCGGGCTCCAAGGAAAAGGCGGACCTTGTCCTCAACAGAATACCCTTATGTTCCAGGATCTGTGTAGGAGGTTTACGCCTGTGTTTTCTGGCAAGTTTGTATTCTACGGGGACAATCCCGTTGGCGTAAGCCAGATTGATGAATTTGCAGGGCCTGGGGGTGGTGTCTTGACCTTCCTTACTGAAGAACAAGGGTAAGGTCTCACCAAGGATTTCAAAGGTGGCAAGACCCCAGTGTGTCATGGCTCCATATTTTACCAGGAAGGAGGTGCCTATGAGGAAATCATAGTTGTTGTTTGTCAGTACAACTGCTGGAGCAGATACCGCAATGGAGCCAAATTGCATAGGTAGTGCGCTGTATGCTCCCACAGAGTGCGTGGATTTCTTGCCAGCTGTACCAAAGGGTGATCTGTAGTCCACATCTGGGGCTATACCCAACTTCTTCACTATCTTGGTGGAGATGATATTAAATGGAGCACCACTATTCACTATGGCTCAAATGCAATGTTTTTTGACTGATATGTCAATGTAGGCACAATCAATATAAGAGTCATCAAGGCTTTTTAATGTGTGTATACCATTCTCCTCATTGCTTTCCAATGTGCAGAATAAAATTTTGCAGACATTGGGGTATGCAGACTTAAGTTCCTCCAGGGGGAAAGCTACTTGGATTGACTTTAGGTTTGGGGTGTCATTGGAGCATGATGAGTGACAATTTTCCCTGGCATCCTGTAGCTGGGCTGCATATGGCTTTGAGACTTCAGCCAGGGCGGCCTCTTCTTGCTTGACTTTGCTTTGGGATTGGGTAGTCACTGCGTACAGGTTGTTGGCTACAACCATATGGATTGCGTCTTTGTGTAGCTCATCAGGACAGTGGTCTTTGGGGCCAGGTTCAATGGGAATGTTGAGGGATTTGGCGGAGGTAGAATTTCCCTCTTCTACTCCGCCTTGACTTTTCCCTTGGTTGTGCTAGCGGAATGGGGTTGCACCACATGCACCTTCTTGGAGTTGGTTGGACACTTTGATTTCCAGTGTCCTGCTGTGTTGCAGCCAATGCAGTAAGGACCCTTCATGTCAGGAGGATGTGCAGAGGGCTTAGCAGAGTCCTCCTTCTGGAAGCGTGGTTTCTCATAGGTTGGTTTAGACTGCTTGGACTCAGGTTGGTTGGGAGGACCAAATGTTTTGGCATGACTACAGAGGCAGTCCACAATTTCCGACATGTCCTTGTCTTTGGCGTAGGCAGGGGCCATTGCTCTGTAGAGCTCTTTGTACAAGTGCATGGCCTGCTTCATTGCAGCACATATATCAAAGGTGGAGACCGTACTGGAGCCAAGGAGCACCAACACATCATGGTAGAATTGTTCTTCAAATTCCTGCAGAGTTTTTCCTGGAGCAAACTTTATGGCACCAAACTTGGACTTCCTGGTGAAGAGAATATCCTCTCCACCAAATTCCTCCAGCACAGCCTGTCTAGCCTCTTGGTACGTCTAGTCAGTTGCAGGTAGACGTGGCATTACTAAGTTGACACTGATTGCGTCTAATGTGGTGATGAGTGTGGTTGCCTTTTGGTGGTCACTAGCGCCCCTCATTGCCATCTCAAAGAGTCTCAGGAAGGAATGTATGTTCCCTTGTTTATCAAATTTTGGGAGGTTCAGGGGTTTGAAGCGTTTGTTCACAGCTGTAGGCTTGGTGGGCTGGTGGGAGGAGGCAGTTGACTGTCTATCTGCTGTATAACTACACCTAGCCCTAGGCATTGCCTTTGGCGTGAAAGGCTCTCTAGAAGGAAGGGTGATGAATACCTCAGGAATCCCCCTGTTTGGTAGTTCCCCTTCCTCCTCAGAGGTGTCTGTGGTGTCTTTGTAGTGGTCTGTATGCATTGATGATGAAAACATTGGCTGCTTGAGACGCATTTGCAGCCTTTGGTTTTCAGTAGCTGAATCTGAGCTTCCATTCTAGCCAGGTAGTTGTGGACATTGGTGTTTTCCATCTGCCGGCTTTTTTGGCGGAGCTCAGACTCTACACTTGCAGTGGTTTTAGAAAGGCGTGACACGGCGTCTCTCAGAGTCAGCTGCTCCGTTTGTAGAGTCATGATGGTCTCATGTGCTCTGGCAAACTCTTCTTTGTATCCATTGATTGTGCTCTCCAAGGTCGCTATTCTTGTCTCTAGTGTTGAGATCTTTGCACTGTGCAGGCAAGGTAGTGGCTTTGGCGTAGACAAGCAGGATACCCTCACTTGGTTGTCAACTTTTGCTTCTAGTCTCTGGAAGTCGTCCAGAACGTATTTTTTGAACTGGTGAAGCCATGAGCCAAGCTGCTCTACTTCTTTGTCCAGGGCAATAACATTCTGATCCAAGGTATCTATGTTGTCCACCATTCTTACGCTGAATTTGTCTGACTCAGCACAGAACTTGTGGACGTCCTGCAGTCATGCCAGAGAGGCTCCACGTGCATCCATTGCTTCATTGACCATGGTTCTGAACTTTGTGTTTAATATGTCAATCAGTTCATCAATACGTGCATGTACATTCCCCCCATGGACTGATTAGCCAGGACTACGACACACAGCTCTGAAAAGGAGGCGTTGGCTATGGCCCACTGCTCAGCCCAGTTGCAGCAATAGGAGAGGAGGGTGTCACCAAGGGACAAAATTTTGAGGCTCTGGCGGGTGGCAACTAACTGGAGTTTTTTCACAGAGGGCTGGACAAAGCCAGCAAGGTACTCTACGGCGTGATTTCCACTAGCAAGGTGCTCCTGAAGAGCTTGGAAGGATGCATTACAATAGAGCCAGTAAAGTTGCCAGCAGGATTCCTGGTCTTGGTAGTGAAAGAATATGCTTAGATTCTGGTCAGGGCAATCAGAGGGATGGAGGAGGAATACACAAAGTAAAGCCTTGGCCAGCTCAACAATCTGCGTGCAGTTGTATGAACCAACCAAGGCGGGACCCTCAGGGACAGAGGGCAACAGGGCCACAACCAAAGGGACAGTTACGGGAGGATGAACAACCACAGGGTTGCTCACAGAAAAGAAAGGAGCACACTCACTGTCCGATGATTCTATTTTGTACCCATGTATTGTCAACAAAGCTGGGCAGAGGTGGGGCCAAGGACAATCCTTGGCGGGCGGGGGCAGTTTCCTGTGGCATTGGCAGAGGCTCAATTTTGAGTGAGCACCAATTTTGAGCAACTTGTGTTATTGCTGGTATGTTCAAAGCTACAGATAGATGTTAGCCTTGCCAATGTACTCTACCCAATCCTATGCAAGAGCACTACAGACTACAATAGAATAGAACTTTGAAGATAACTATGTTTATTGATACTGGAGTACAATCTAGCCAGCGGCTGCAATCTATCCAGGTGTAACTATGAACTTGTCTTTTTCCTTTCAGGCGTCTGTACCAATATATACTGCAACAACCCTTGTTCTTGTCGTTTCAGACAGTTCTCAGTGGCTACCTTTGCAATAGATCCATCTTTGCTAGTTACGCCTATCCTGATTGGCTGTCCTTGGCACGTGTGTTGCTACTGGCCTTTGCAGGCGTGCATGGCACTTCAGCTACAGCCTACGCTCTTCTTGAGCTAGCCTACTGTCATTTATCAATTGGCTGTATCTTACACGCCTATTATTGCGCTGGGAAACTACGCCATATTTAGTTGACAATTATAAATGGTCCTTAATCTGTCTTCCAGCATTGGAAGGTGGAATTTTGCTATTCCATTTGTAGGGCTTAATCAGTGATCCTTTTCTGGCTGGCAAACCTTCTGCTTATTAATGCAACAAGTTGAATTGGGGATTATACGCTGTTTAATAGCAGACTTGATCCAATAGTGACTTGTAGATTATCTGCCATGTAATGCTGACCTAAACCAATAAGGAACCCAATTATACACCGTAAAATGCTGATCCAAACTTGGTATTTCTTAGCCCTTTGTATATCACTTGTTTGATATGAACATATACGCCCATCAGTCTGTGTGGGGCTGAGTTGATACAACATCCAGTAGGGTAGAATGGGTGATAAAAAATTGATGATTTAGTGATTACACACTGTGTAATCAATGATATTCACTATATTGGCTAACGTTTATACAACATATAATAGTTACATCAACTATAATGAAGCAAGTAATATATGGCGTATAATCAATACACATTGGGATGATGATCAGTGATAATATGGTGTATAATTGTTGCATCTAATCTAATAAACTAACAATCACACAGCGTATAACTGCCATTTCAATTATAATATATTGGTGATTATCCAGCGTATAATTACTACACTTAATATAATGATAACCTAGTGATAATACAGTGTGTAACTGACTAAGATCTGCGTGCAATGATTAGCCTGATCATTTGTGGTCAATCAGCCTAATCTCACAATTAACAAGTTTGTATCTGGTGACCCTTAAATTACGTCAATTTATCAACATCAACTTAAGGGAGGAATTGAATTCAACTGGCAAACTAGAGTGGCCATACCCATTTTTGATCAACTTTTTGATTCAAATCTGTTCAATCAGTCAGTTTTTTAAAGGTTTTTGGGCTTTCTGCGCTTTCTTACTCAGCCAAATAATGCCTGGTATTATAGAACTTACTGTGAAATCACCCTCTGCTTTAGCCTGGGGCACAATACCACCATCTGGAAGATGGGACAAGGAGAATTTTTTGTGGGAAGGGGGAAGTTTCATTGCAGCCAGAGTAAGCTCAGGATGATCAATGGTGGTTGGTTTGCAATCATAGATGTGACTGATCCAGGTCTAACCAGTCAAACTTACTGTTATCTTGCCCTTGACTCTTGTTACTGGTACCTTCCTGTGACAAAGCTTTGATGAGCTTTCTCCCAGGGAGGAAATTTTAGTGACAACACTTTATTATCATCTCTTCAACAAGCCATAATTTTGACACTCTTTTCCTCTCTGTTTCTCAACGCCTCAACTTCACAATTGGTTCTGTCCTTTACTTGTTGCAAAATTTCATCAAACCCTAACAGCAAGTTCCAGAAGTCCCAAGCATAAACTTGATTTCCTTATGCCAGGGTTCCTTCTCTGGAAAAATAGTTGGAGTATAGTTCTTCAAAAGTTGCTTTTACTTCTACCAAAGATTCCTCAGGTGCAATCTTAGATACCTCCAGACTTGCCCAAGCCTCCTCAAGCAAGCTGGTAGGAACTTCCTTTCTTGCAGCAGCAGCCTCAACACAAAACTCCAAATTTTGCTCTTTCAAATAGTAATAAAGAAGACATGATAATTAAAAAGAAGTTGAGTGGAAAGCGTCAAAATTAACAATATATTTATTTAAAATCAGCTGTTTTTGCTTATATACCATTCAGGGCATATTTGGCTGAAAACCCCTCCAGTTCCTGAATCAACCTATGATTTATATCACGTGGTCTATGACATTCAAGTCATCCAAACCTAGATCTTTACCTAAAAGATCACCAATATTTCTCAACTTATGAGAACCAACCTACAATGGAAAGAAGTCACCTGACTCCATTCATCCCAATGTACCAATTCAGCATGGAGCTTCTTCAGCTCCCGGCGCCAAAACCCTATGGATTACACATCCAAAAACTCAGCTATCAATGCTCTAACTGGGAACCAGCTGATCAAACCTGAATTCCTAGTCATCCTTGCCTTTATTTAGTTATCTTTGCATTTAATGGTTTTTTGCCTTAAAACCCATTAAAATGCTTTGAAACTCAAACCAGGCGCCACTGCGGTGCCCAGAAATTTTCCCAGGCGGCGCCTCAGCGCTTCTCAAATCAATTAGGCGGCGCGACAGCACTTCTAACCTAACAAATTTGCCAAAGCAGCGCTTTTAACCCAAAATTTGGGGGTTTACTTTTGATTAACCTTAAACAAACTTCTTGACACAGTCAAGGCAATTAACCAATATAATTAAAACCTCATTAATTGTATTCCCATGTATTTATTAATTAATCTTCCCAATTAATTAAATTGTTTTTGAGACGCCTAGTCTCCAAGATTGATTTGGCCAATCTTGCCTTCTGTTTTTTATTAAATATAGATATTAAGTTCTCAGGAATCTTATCTGAAGAATTCCATCCAAACCTATCTACATAAAACAAACAGCAAAAACAGAGCAACTTTATATCTTGGAGTATTTATTTGGCTAAATACTTAACAGTGACTGTTGTACGGTCACAATAGAGCTCTTGGATAAGATCCAGAGTGTTGGAGCAATAATAGTGGGGAACCCATGAGTTTTCAGAATCATTATAACCCTTTCATGACACCAAATACTCTAGACAGTGTCAATTTTTACGGGAAGTCAGAATACAATTTAGCTCATACTCAGGTTCTCCTTTCACAATAATGGGATGGGAAAAAGGACTCTCAGTACCCTTAAAAGGAGTAAGTAAGCATTTGTGGAAGGTGTGGAAAATCTTAAAATCTGGGGGTAAATCCAATTGGTATGCGGAGGGATCAATTTGACATTCAACTTTGAAGGAACCCACTTGCTTGGGGCCTAATTTGCAGTAAGGGACCTTCAGTTTCATATTGCAAGCATCCATCATGACCAGGTCACCTGGTCTGTAGATAGGACTTTCCTGGCACTTGTAATCTGCATATTCCTTGTAAGTTGTCACAGCAGCAGCAAGAGTAACCTGAAGTTACTGATGAACCCGCTTCAACACAGCGGCTTGATCAGTTGCAGCTTCTACATTGCTAACCAAGCAAGGACCCATGTTGGATGAAGGATTGTAACCTACATTGGCATAGAATGGCAAAACCTGAGACAACGTGTGTGGGGCGTTATTATATGTGAACTCTGCCATGGGTAGGTTAGCACACCAGTTGTCTTGTTGCGCATTAGTGTAGCAGCGCAGGTAAACCTCCAAACTTTGGTTTAACCTCTCCATTTGTCCATTGGATTGGGGATGAAAAGCTTTGAAACAACATAATTTAATATCCAGAACTCCATTAAAAGCTTCCCAGAACTGAGAAATGAATTGGGGCCTGCAGTCACTCACAATTTCCATTGGAATGCCATGCAGGGAGAAGATTCTATTCAAAAACAGCCTAGCCATTTCCACCAAAGTAATTGTGGTTGAGCAAGGTACAAAGTGTGCCATTTTTGTGAAATAATCTACCACCACCATAATTAAATTAAAACCATTGGAATTGGGAAGTTCACCAATAAAATCTATCAACACAGACGTCCAAAGTCCTTCAGCAGCCTGCAGTGGAACCAGTAAACCAGTAGTCTTGTTCTGGCTTGCCTTGGACCAAACGCATACCTGGAAGTCTCAAACAAAAGCTGCTATCTGCACTGTCAAACCCTTCCATAAAAACTGTTGGCAGATGAGCTCCGCTGTTTTGTTTTTCCCTGGTGGCCTGCCGTAGGACAGGTGTGATAAGCCTCCATGATTTCATCCCAAATAGTCCCCTCTGGAACCCACAAGCATCCTTGATGATATAGAATTGGTTCTATCTTGTGATAACCCTGTGGCTGGCCAACAGGATGTGCACATGCTAGTTCTAATAATCTATTATAACCTTTGGACAGAGGCTGCAAAAACTTCACTTTGGAATATAAGTCCAAGTCTGCATCCTTGGTTAAGGACATTGTGAGAGAGGGGGGCCAAACTAACTAAGTTTGGCTCCCATCCCGGTGAAACAAACCACCAGGATGCCACCCAGTGGAGGACTGGGACAGCCGCTCAAAGAGGGGACCACAAGGAGGACACAGGGAACAGTTGAGGGAAATAAGCATTCAAGCCCATCAACATCAGTCTGGCAAGCAACCAAGGGGTGCAGGTGAGAGTGGGAGGGAACACCTCAGGGGCCTTAAGAGGTACCAAATTGCTCTTTCCCAAGCTGGGAAGGGGGAGGCATTGAGGTCTTATCTCCCTCAGAGGCAGGCAAGGTGTGATCAACAACACCCAGATCCAGGTCATTGCATGTCAAGCTCTTAACCACGGCCTCTCCAGAAAAGAGAAGACCACTGGGAAGATTCCAGAGGCTAGATGGGTTGTCCCCCACAAGCTGGGCAGAAGAGAAGATTTTCCCCACAAGTCTGGGGAGGTGAACCACAAGAGTAGCAGAAATGGAGCCAAGGAAAATACCACAAACTTCAAAACTGGGAGTATCATTGGTAAATTCTCCGCAAAATTTGGGCAAGGTAGGAGGCTTTGTTATAAGTGGAAACAATAAATTTTTTCCAAACAGAGGGACCCACAAACAAGAAATCAGGTAGAAAATAGCTGGGAGGCCTTGCACAGCTTGACAGTGAACTCAGGTGTCTTTTTTACAAAGCAAAAGCAAAGGCAGGTTTGAAACAAAGATTTTAAAGTAAAAATCAAGATAAAGTAGGTATTTATAATGAATTTGACCAAAAATTTTAAGTTCAAGCATGAGCTTCAAAATCAAAAACAAAAAACAAGGACAGCTATACGCTTGAGCTTGTTTCAGGAGTCCCAGAGGAAGGGCCAGGTTTGAAACAGGTCGGTGAAAGGTAAGGTTTAAGAAGAAGACTAACACTTTTAAAATCTTTAGGCGATAGGACCCAAACAGAGATCCAATCAATTTTAAATTTCTAAAACAAGTGCAACTTAACCCAAACTTTATTAAATTGTAGGATTGACAAGCAGGGGACCCCAAATCCCCTGGTATTGTTAAAAGGGAATGGATTGCTAAGGGATAATCACCTGACTATTTTGACTTGCATTTGGTTGGCTGGGAGAGAAAATTTGCTGGCCAGAGCCAGGGGTGCTGGAGGGTTTCAGGATAATTTCTGCAACTCTGCCTTATTGGCTGGATGACTTCTCAACCATTTCAGATTCAGTTGACTTAGAGACCATTGATGTGTTGTCTTTTGATTGGCTGTTCCTGATTGTTTTTAAAAGAGGGCAACACCATGCTAACAAATAATCCAAATTGATCAGTGTTTTCTCCCAGGCCGGGACAACCAAAGCCGGGGGATCTGCAGGGTAAGCCAGGGCAAATCTCTCATCAACAGTATGAGCTAAATCTCCTAGGGAATTGAGCGGCTTAGCCATGATTTTTGGGCTTTTTTGGTGTGGTAGGGAAAAACAGTTTGGTTCAAAGCCAAAGGAGTCAGTGGATTTACAGACATGGTGGCAAGCGTAGCAGGCAGAGGTGATACAAAAGGAACCACAGCCTCATCTGGTATCATAGTGTGCATATTAAACTCAACGCCCATACCAACATCTGGAAGATGGGAAGGATTTCTGCTCAACACATCTGCCAAATGATTATCAGCTCCCTTGATAAACTTGTAGCAGAACTTGTACCTTGTCAAATCACTGTGTCATCTGGATTGGCAGCCCAACAAAACCCTGGGTTAGTGATAGTACAGTAGAGCTTTATGGTGGGGTTGTACTACAAAAAGGTGACACACCCACATAAGATGATGATGCCAATGCTTTAAAGATTCCACAACTTTCAACAATTCCTTGTGTAAATCATGTAATTGCGTTCCCAGGACTCCATCTTTTGGGAGAAATACCCTACAGGTCTCTCAACACCATCGCCAGCAGTTTGTAGCAACACACCATCACAGCATTTTTAGAGACATCTGTGTAAACCACAAAAGTAAGCTCAGGATCCACATGTCTCAACACAGATAAAGATAACAAAATAGCTTTGACTGATGCAAACGTGTTTGCGCACTCAGGCGTCCAGACCAAAGTTGTCTTTCTGCTCTCTGAATACAAGGGGGCAGCCATCTCTGATAAGTGAGGGGTAAATTTCTTCAGGAATCTACAAGTATCCAAGAAGCTACAAAGTTGAGATATTATTACAGGTGTAGCATACTCTCAAACTGCTGCTTCCTTGTCAGGGGCAATAGTGTGGCCATTCTCAAAGATAATTTTACCCAGGAAAGTAACCTTACATTTAAAGAATTCACACTTACTCCATTTGATGATCAAATTAGCCTGGAGGATTCACTCTACAACTTCTGACAGGTGGGCCTTATGTGACTCCTCATCTGGAGAGAACACCAAGATATCATCCATATATGCAAAGGCACATACACCTAGGAGATCCCCCAAGACCAAATCAATCAACCACTGAAAACAAGCTGGGGCATTCTTTAATCCAAAAGGCATAACAGAGAACTGGAAGATACCTTTCTTAGTCCTGAATGCCGCCAACCATTACATTCCTTCTGCAATCCTAATCTGATTGAATGCATTCAAAAGATCAAGCTTTGAGAATACCTTTGCCTTCTCAACGCACCAAGAAATTTTTGCCTCAAGAGGTAAAGGGTAGGGATCAGAAATTGTAATGTTGTTTAAATCCCTGTAATTGACACAAGGACAAAGAGACCCATCAGATTTTTGAACAAACAACAATGGAGAACAGATTGAAGAAGTCTTCTTAAAGATGTATCCTTTTGCCAACATTTCCTGAGTCCACTCCTCCAAACATGTGTCCTCCTTTAAGGTCAAAGGGTAAATGGGAGACGCAATAAAAATCAGATCAATGGCAACTTTAAAGTCAAAGGCAAAGTCAAACTGAGTGTGCTTGGGAAGGACCTCACTCCTAGTGAAATTAAATGCTGTGGACCAGGGTTGAAGGCATGCTGGTAAATCTGAACTAACGGGTGCAGAAACAGGGATGAAATGGATTGTCTGAGAAGACTGCTCTAATTCTGACATACCCAACAAAATAATAGAAATTGTTATTTCTGAAGAGTGGTCCACTTGTAGCTCATTTTCTTTTAGCAGGGTTGATACATTATGGTCTTGCCACCAGCCCACCCCCAAGATAATAGGATACATAATGGTAGAGCATATGGAGAACCTTGCAGTAAAAGATTGACCCGCAACTACAAATGTCACTGGATTCTTAAGCTGGAAAGAAGGAAATATTTGGTAGTTTCCACCCCTGACCAGCATTCCAGGATGATACTTGAGTTGCAACAAGTCTGCGGTTTCAATACTCATGAAGTTCTTGGATGCACCAGTATCCAACAAAATAGCTGGCTGTCAGGATTGACAATTCTCCTCCTCTGGAAATCCAGGCCCAAGAGCGGGAATCAAACCTGGAACCTGGATTCCCCCAGGCCGCAGGGCCTATGGACTGCAGGACTGCCTGCCCGCATTTTTCTGGGGTCAAGCCCCCTCAAGCTGACGCTGAAGATGATGGCCCACCCAGTGAAACAGATCAAGCCAAGGAAATTAGTGCACTAAGTGGAATGCCAATCACGACACCTAATGGAGGTGACCAGGCAACAACTATTAGCTTCATGAGTTTGAAGTCTTCACCAATAACCAATCAAGAGCCAACCCAAGGAAGAGGCACTGGCCTGCAACCTGGCCCCATGACCACAATTCTAGAGCAAGATAATCAAGTAGCTAAATTGGGAGTCACAACCAATGAAAGAACTCCTGGGCCAAGCGCCATTTTGCTGCCTTTAGACCCAAGTCCCCGATTCCCCCGGCCCTGCCTTTCCCAATACCCTGATGACCCCCCCATGGAAAATGATTAATTTTGGAGGTGGGGTGCTATATAGACCCAAGGACCCCGCGCTCCAAACTTATTGCCATTTTTAAATAAAGGTTATGTTACTTTAGCTCATACAGCTATTACCATATTTTGTATTTGCCGTCTATAAGTTAAGTTCAAGATCCCCTGGCCCTCTTGCCCCTCTGCCTGCAGTTTTCCGTCCACCTGGTGCTCCCTTTGGGCCCGTTTGTTTTACTGATTACCCATTAAAGCCTGAATATACGGATTACACACCAGAGAAAATCATCAAACTTGATCCATTAGCCGCATCCAATCTGCCGTCAGATACAACCGCCAAGGTCTGTGGATTTTCTCTACCCCCAAGTTATTTAGAGGAAAATTCAATTACCTCCCGGCCTATAACGTTTATATGGAACCACCTGTAACACCCAAACTGATGCCAGCCTCTTCCTCCAACCTGCCAACCAATCATACCAGCAAGCTTTTTGGTATAGTGTACATCACCCTCACTGGGGTGGTGGACACCATTGTACTGGCTGCCGGCCCGTGGTCTTGGTTAGGAAATTCTGCTTCTTACCTCTTAAAGTTAGCCCCTCTCTTGTGGTGGGCCCTGCCTGCAAAAAACCCAGCCCAAGTTACCTCCAAAACCAGCGGGCCAGCCGCCCAAGAGTGGGTCCCTGACACTGGCCAATAGATAGTTTGACTTTTATTGATGCTACCATAAAACAAGAAGTAATCAGAAGTAGATTTATTTGCAGCAAATGTTGCAACCTCAGCAGGATCTTGCTTCTCTTCAATAGTTCAGACAGCGGCTAAGGAGGCAGGACGCTCCTGAAAATATTGCTTGATCATTTCTTGGATGGCTTCAGGAAGGACAGGACAATCACAATTGATGGGAATGAGGGGCAACTCTTTGGACTCCACTGTCAAAGACTTTGCGGGCACAACATGCTGGAGCATCACCAACAAACTCTCAGTGGGGGTCACTACTGGCACTTCATCTACCTTGGCAGGTTTGTTCAAGATTGCCAATTGCAACTGAGAAGAAACATGTGGGGAGCAATCCCGGCTCTGACTAGACAAAGCCACAGCTTAACAATTACCAGAAAACCAGGAGTAAGCAGTAGGTTTAGCTTTGATTTCCATACCACTTTGTTTGAAAGTTGATGGATTTGAGACCAGAGAAAGAATTTGGCTTACCAGGGCCTCAGTTGTGGTTAACAAGGAATCCCAAACTTCCAGATCCTGGGCAGTCTGGTCAACTGCTAACCACAACGCTGAGAGTTTATTCCCCTTGGGAACATTGATTGTACGGTAGTAGGCAAGAAACTGAGGAAGGAATATCAAAAGCGGAGTAGTACCTTGTTGGAAGGCGTATAATTTACAATAAACTTTGAGCTCCTCAATAGATACACACAATTTTTTTAACAGAGGGTACAGAGATGCACTTTCAGTTAAAACACATAGATTGCGCTCCACTGCAGATAATAACCATTCACAAGCATCCTCTGAAACCTTTGTCATCACATGGTAAACTTGCAATTTGTGACTAAGGCTAGAGCCAGAATAGATTGATAAGGCTGACAAAACTTTATGCAAAATTTCATCAGTGGGTTGAGAAGGGAAATAATCCAGACACCAAAATAACATGGCACAACAGGAATAGGAAACAAATGGTACAGTCTCAACAACTGCAATTGGAGATAGAAATCATAAATTAAAGATAAGTCCAACTGAAAACTCAGAAAAAAACTGATGCAAATAAACATGGTGAACACAGATATCTCAACAGAGCAGGAGAAAAAAATGAACTCATGACAAACTGCTTCCAAAAATTCAGACGCCAAAGAGTTGAGTAATGTAACAGAAATCACAAGATAATATGAAGCTGTCTCCATGTGGTGAGGAATCACCCACCAAATCCACATAGAGTTAATGATTAAATACCAATGCAGCTTCAGATACCATTTTGTGAAATTTCCAAATGAGATACTAGGGTTAAGTAAAATAATTAACCCTAACCAGAAAAGCCCTAGATAAATGGCCTATGAGAGAATCAAGGTGTCTTCAGCATAAAATTCAGGACATTGAGATAGAACAGGATTTTCAGCTTTGACAAGGGAAGGATCAGCACCAAGATTGGCAGGCATTGAATTAACATTTGGCGGCAACAAACATAAAGTACCAACTTCAGGCCCCCATCTTTCCGTAATAATCTGGCTAAGGATTAAATTGTAGGGAATGTAGCGCAACAATCTGACTACAGGATGCATTTTCAAAAGTGAAGTTAGACCAGGGAATATGTGATTTTTATTGAGTAAATTTTGGGAGGACTCAACTCTTAAGAGTTGAAACAGTAAAAAAATTATTCAATATACAGTAGTTTTAAAAGCTATGGCGACAAGCAAAATTAACTCAGATTTAAACAAAATCATTTCAGATTTAAACAAAATCCAACTAGCAGGTTAAAATATATACTCCGTTAACAGGGATTTTTGGCGTTAATAGACAAAATGGGTCAACACAGCAAAGAAGGACTCACACGCAAAACAAAACCATTCAAAATACAATCTGAAATACATGGATTCACAAACAAAATGGTGTGAGTTGGCTTTTGGTGTACATATGTTTACTATGTGAATTGGTGACAAAATACACCCACACATGGTGTGTCAAAACTCAATCCAAAAACAAAACACAATAGGAACTCAAAAAACAAACAAAATCACTCACGTAGTTTGTGCAATGGATTGTAATCAAGAATGATACCAAGGCATCTAAAATAAGACACAAGATCTGAAACATAAATTTTAAAAATATTGTGTTGGGTGCTTAATTTGGCAAAAAATATGAGAAAATGGGTGGAGATATTTTTGGGTATTCATAAATGGGCGTTGTAAACCAGAAATAACTAATTAAGAAATAAAAATCTATAATTGGGATATTGGGTGGGAAAAATATTAATTAAATATCAATATTCAGATAAAAGCAAAAATTAAAATTAGGGAGTAACTTAATTAAAATTTATTTAGTATTTTATTAAATTTTAAAATGGAAGGAACACAACACCAGAGTACCAATGCACCTGTTGTGCACCGCAGTTGCGGTTGCCCCCGCGGGTCAAAGAATAGACTCAGTACAACACAAGTGCCTACTCAGGAGGGAGGCGGAAGAGGAGAGTTCCATAGTGACACTGCACTGACACAGCTGGTTCAAGGAGCACAAGCTGATAGGGTGCGGAGCATAAACCCTTGGGTAACAAAACTGACCCAGAAGCCAACCAAGGTCACCACTACCAAAATGGTTAGAAACAAGGAGGTAGAACTTACTTTGTATGTGTTTGACGCTGTGTACTGGCAAGAGTCAGTCCCGTCAGCCATGCTGGAGAAGGTGAAGCCTGTACTTGATACTAGCTATGAGCCATACATAAGCAATGGCAATCAGGAGGACAACAAGGAGCCCAAGTTCTTTCAAACTGATGAGGGACAACTGGTGCGCAAGAAAGTTGCAGCCTTCTACAACAAGGTGCCTATGCCCTGTGCCTTGCCCAATGCCAATGAGTCAATCCCCACCGCTATAAAGCCCGCTCAGAAGCGCATCCCTGACATCAAACACATCATCCTGCTTAATCTAATGCGTGAATCAGGCAATTACAAGGCAGCCACAGCCATTGTTGGGGTGGATCCCAAGTACGCCTCAAAGACCTTCAACAAGTTCCTCAACACGGGTTGAGTCCTTGCCGCAGAGAAATCCTTGCACATGTTGACCATGCTCACAAAGGAGCACAAATGGGCAATCCGCCAGTGGATCACCTGGGACTGCCATCTTGAACTGGTAAATATCCAGGCCATGGTCAAGTCTGCTTTTGGGGTTGAGGCTTCAATTTCCTTTTATTACCATCTGGTCAAGGGAATGTGATTTTCCTGGAAAAAACTCGGGGTATCCCCATACAATTGGAACAGCCCAGCCAATATTGAGACCTGGAGAAAATACACAGAGGCGTATACTGCCCTAAAAGCCAAGGGGACAGTCAAATTTTACTACATTGACAAATCAGCATTTGCCTTGTCAATGCACAATGAGTATGGGTATGTCCCCAGAGGCTCCAATGACGGGATGGCTTGGCGTGCTGCAGTCTGCGCCACAGCCTATTTGATGGTGGCTCTCCTTGGTCCAAAGGGGGTTGAGCTCTACCAAATGATACTAGGCTCCCACAATAGCTGGACCTTCCTATCATTTCTCCGATTGGTCCAGGAGCACCTGAGGCGCACAAGCCCGGGCTTCACCAACGTAATTGTGCTGGACAACGTTGGTCTCCACAAGGTGGCAGATATTCTCAAGGAATTCCCAATGATTGACACCAGCGCTGCAGTGGGCCCCCAGAGATTGGCCACGGCAAATTTGCGTCTTCTCTTCCTCCCTGCCTATTTGCCCTTCCTAAATCCCATTGAGGAAGTCTTTGGGTGGCTCAAGCAAGTTGTCAAGCAAGGAACCCCAACTGGGACAGAGGACCTTTTTGAGTTGCTGCAGGCAGGGATCCATACCCTCCCAGCTGAGACCGTGGCCAAATTCTATGGCCACGCTGATTTGTTTATCCCTGCGTGCCTTGCAAATCAGCCAATCAATTAAAGGCTTAGCTTATCCTACTTTTTTTATATATCCTCTAATTTACTAATCAAGATTCATTAACTAATATTTTATATTTAGATGTTTAAAAGCCCGCAATCACATTCAGCAGCACCATCAATGAAGGTTAGTAATTTATTTATTTATAATCATTTTTATTATTGCATCCAAGGGTATCCCAAACGCTTGATAATGGATTATGCAAACACATCAATATCATTTTTGGCAAATAAATATAAAAAGCAAACTAAAAAAATAAAAGTAAATCATAAAAATTAGAAGTAGATTTTATTGACATATATTATATGCTTTTATTAAAACCTTCCCTGGAATTTCTTTTGTAAGTATTTTTGCTAAAATATTATTTTATAAAATTATTTCTATAATAAAAATAATCTAAGGGGTAAATATATTTATTGATATAGAGAATAAATTAGGAGCACCTATAATGAGTTTGGCGGTATGTACCCACCCCGCAATGGAGGTGGCGCACAACCTCCACCGCCACACCGTGGACAGTGGATAAATCCTGGTTAAAATACTCCCGCCTGCTGGTGAAAGGCAGAATGGTTAGGTGGGAGTGAAGCAGCAGCTTCTCAGGCGGGGCCGCAAACCCATAGATTCCAGCCAGAACCAGGGTGTCCTGGATAACATGGTCCACTGAGTCATATCTGGGGGGGGACCTTCTTCCCGTTGAGTGCAAGCCGGGTCTTGTAAATTCCAAGAAGGACCCCGTCTAGATCCTCTACACTGGCACCCATTCCAAAGTAGAATAGGAACCCCAGGTAAACAACAAGGTGAAGCCTTTGCCCAGAAAAGGCTTCCGTAAACTTGCATAATTTATTGTATACTGCGCTTATTTTTTTCTCATGTTTAGTTTTGCCAAAGGTAAGATCCATAGCTTCTGGGACCCCCGTCTTGTTGGCACTCCAGGCCAGCCTGAAGTCCGCCAGGAGGATTTTGGTCTTCTTCACGGCTGTTGCATCTGCAACAGCCAGTTTTTCTACCGCGCGCCCAAAGTTCTCCAGCAAGTAGGACAGGGTGTGCTCCACCGGGAAGCAGAAGCAAGCAGCTGCATGAGCCCAGCCCATCTCCGGTATATTCTTGAATGGGAGCGTTGCCAGGACGTCCCAAACAAGCTCAATAGAGTTTACACAGTAAACTCCACTGAGGTTAACCACGTCCAGGTGGACCAGTTGAGCATCCTTGTAGGCAGTAACTGCCCACTCAGATGCCCCCTCTTCATGCATCAGCCTAGCCAATGCCTCCCTGGACATTGGGAATGCACCGTGAATCCTATATTTGAGCTCTTGCAAGACAGGGGGGGACAGGAAAAGCTGCTTGGCCACATGAGTGGCAAAATTTGAGTAGAAGGTGGGGGGAACAAAAGGAACCAGGACCTGGCGGAGTTTGCCATCAACATCTTCTAAAAAAGGTAAGTATTTATGAATTTTTATTAAATTTATTTTCTTAGGTTACCTTCTTGGGTTTCTTCTTTGCCGGTGGCTTTGGCAGGCTTTGCCATCCTTGGCGCAAGCAGTTGTGCGGGCGTCTCAGTGTCCTCCTTGCAGGCCCTCTTGGCAGGTTTGAGATGTGCATACATCTCAGGGTCGTCCGTCCAGACAGACGGCGCAGAGAGGGCAAAGGACTTGAATTGCAAGCCTTCAACCACTGTCTTCTGAATGTTGAGTAGGCGCTCTATTGTCTTCTCAGGGGTGTCCGGTATTTTGGTCATGAGTGACTTGGCGGACACCTTTTCAATTTTGTCCCCTTCAAGGACAGCAGACTTCACTTTTTCCTTGACCTTGCGGTCAATTTATTTGATTTTGGCAATTGCCAAGTCAAGGTCTTTTAGAAGTTTTTCCAATTTGCTCATTGATTTTTTACTAACCTTTTCATATGTTTTTATAGCTCTTGCCCCAATAAATTCTGTATTATTTTAATACAATTGCCTCTTTGTTTATTCCTTTTTGTTTTCCCATTTACTACATTATCCCATCTTTTTACCCATTTTTTATATGTTTTACAAAAATCTCAATATGTGTTGTTTGCTTTGTGTGGCATTGTTTCCTTGGTTACCATATTATTTTTGGCGCTTGACACAGCCCCTTGTGAAAATATTAACAACGACTTGGTGATCAGCTAAATTTGAATTAGAAAATTATAGTGTTAACTGTTTTTAGATAAAGTTGTTACTGATCCAAATTCAAAACCTTAATGATAAACTTTAAGCCAATCAGGAGCCAAGTAATAAAGTGATTGTTGTGACATAAAGGGTCATTCAATAATTATTTGATGCATGTGCGCTAATTCATATGATTGGCTGGTTGTTTTGCCATTGTACGCCATTGCCGCTGTAGCAAGTTGTTGATGGACTAGTTCCCAATCAGCTGCTGAGTTAACACTAGTCCATCAACAACTTGCCACAGCGGTAATGGCGTACAATGGCAAAACAACCAGCCAATCATATGAATTAGCGCACATGCATCAAAAAATTATTGAAGTACCCTTTATGTCACAACAATCACTTTATTACTTGGCTCCTGATTGGCTTAAAGTTTATCATTAAGGTTTTGAATTTGGATCAGTAACAACTTTATCTAAAAACAGTTAACACTATAATTTTCTAATTCAAATTTAGCTGATCACCAAGTTGTTGTTAATATTTTCACAAGGGGCTGTGTCAAGCGCCAAAAATGATAATGTTCTGGATCTAGATACACGGCATAGTAAATATATGATTTTATAGAAATAAGTTGAACATAAAGAATATAGCCAACTATAAACAAAGAGAACACAAACAATTGAAATTCAAAATAAAGATAATATAAATAGAAATTTTTTGGGACCAGGGGGTTTATTGAGGCAGGGAAGAGTGATGCCTAGTAGGCAGAATGGCGCAGGAAGGAAGACGTAGAGGCGGTGCTGGCCTGGGGGGTCTGGGATTGGGTGGGTGGGGCTTGCGGGTGAGGGGTGTTGGTGGCAGGGGTGGAGGCAGGAGAATTGCGCGTGATGGCTGCCATATACCGCTTGTTGTACTCCTCATTAGTCATTGGCTGGATGAGCTGATAAGTGGCAGTGGCCTGAGGTGGAAGGCTCTTATCCTTACGTGATTGGCTGCCCATGTTCACATGGAAAACCATTTGTGCAAACAAGTCAGCCACAATTTGGCAACCAAAGAGAAAATTGTGATCAGGGACCCCAAGATAGAGGTTGTTGAAAGCCTGAGGGCAGCGCTCCCGTAGTGTATCTCCAATGTTAAAGAAGACAACATCACCCAGATGGACGTCGGCGTGGCCGGCTGGGTACATGGATGCTTGGTGCCCGCGTCCCTGGATGGCCTCAAGGGCAGTGGAGCTACCCTCCATCTGATGGCTCAAAAAACCTTGTGCCTGGGATTTGAGCCATTACAGGAGTTGAGTAATCCACCAAGGATGTGGCTGTACTTGTAATCATTGGTATAATTAGGGGTTTTCCAACAACAGACAGAACCTTTGGCCAAAACAGCCAGAAACACACCAATGAACGTCCCCTTTTTGACCTTCTTTCTTCTGTTCTTGGTGGCGGCTTTTCCCATCTCACCAAAATTGTCAAATGCAATTGATAACTTGTAGTAGGAGATGAAAATGACATTATCTGACAGACTTGTCAGGCATTGGACCAGGGTTGCCTCAATCTCAAGATCATACAGGGAATCCTCAGCACCATCCCATTAGTTGCTGGCAAAATTGGTAAGAACCCGTACAGAAGCCACCTTCCCGTACATCCAGAGCTGCACAATGCGCTCAGACACCCAAATGCCATGGTAAGCAAGTTGCTTACAGACCTGGGTCAAGGGAAGCTTGGGGTCTCGCTGGAGGAGATCAAGCATGATTGGGTATGCCTCAGTTATCTGGGACTCTTGGGCCTTCTTGGGCTTCTTGGCCGCCCCAATCCAATTCCCCCTGTTCATCATGCTGTTGAATTCCCGCATGACAGTAGCTTGGGTAAATTGCAATTGGTCAGCAATCTGGTCCCATGACAGACCCTGTAGATTCAGTGCCACAATTTCTTGGAGAATTTGGGCAGTGATAATTCTGCGTTTGGGACGCTGGGCGGGGGGAGCTGAAGCCTGATTGGCTGAGGGAGGGGCAGTTTAGGCGATGGTGGGAAGTTGTTCCAAATTGAGGTTGCCATCCTGATTGGTTGGTTGGTAGGCAGCTTGTGCAGGGGTGGGTGTGGAAGTGGGGGCAGCACTAGACGCAAAGTGACTCTCAAACAAGTCAAAGCCATATGGGTCGGGGGACAGTAACAGGTCAGCTTCCTTGTTACCCGCCTCAAAGGCTTGGGTGTAAACAGGTGCCTTTATGTCCTGAGTCTTGCCTTCATTAAAGCTGGCTTGGCTGCTGTTGGCTTGGCTTCTGGCGCTGTTGAAAATATTGCTGTTGAAAACCATATTGAAAAAAAACCTAGGATAAAATCACTAAAAGTAGAAATTTTAAATTTTAATGATTTATTTTTATTGTAATCTTGATTTCATATTTGAAAGGTTCTCAAAACCATTCCATACAAATCTGGAGCCATGAAAATGGATAAAATGCCTCTGTTCCTAAATTGGATAGCTGTTGATTGGCTGTTATACTGTTATTTTTCTATTTTAGGCTGCTCATACTGCACATCTTGTGTGAGTTCATTTTGTTTTGTGTTTGTGTAATCTTGCTTCTAGATTACTCAGATTTTGTTTCATTTTGGTCCTTCTGTTGGTGTCTCATATGAATCCTGATTGGATTATAATATACTCTGGAATAGCATCCATCCATTTCACTTGTTGCGTCAGTTCATTTTGTTTGTGGGTTGAACTACACCACTTGATGTTTGATATAATTTTGTATAATGGGCAAGTGAAATTTTGTTTTTGGTTTGACATTTCATTTATTAACCAACAATATTTAAATTATTTGAATCCTGAATCTTGCGCGACTTGGGTTTTGTTTAAATCTGAAATGATTTTGTTTAAATCTGAGTTCATTTTGCTTGTCACCATAGCTTTTAAAACTACTATATATCAAAAATTGACTAAGCAATACCACCTGGATTCTGGGCTCCTATTCCTTCCACATTGTCAAGTGAGTATCTAGTCCAGGTTGCAAAGAACCCTTGAGTGACTAACTTCTGACGACCATGCTGATTAACAAGTTTGTATCTGGTGACCCTTAAATTACGTCAATTTATCAATGTCAACTTAAGGGGGGAATCAGCTTTGACCGGCAAACTAGAGCAGCTGCAACCCATTTTCAATCAACTGTTTGATTCAAATCCGTTAAATCAGTCAGTTTTGTTAAAGGTTTTTGCGCTTTCTGTGCTTTTCTACTTGGCTAAATAATGTCTGGCATTATGGAACTTACTGTGACAGTATGTGGTTTCTCATGATACTATATGATACTCTAACTCATACCAATAAAGTATCATTCTCATCTCAATTTCCCCCTTTATTTCATTTCATATACTTCCCAGAAGTATATAATTGACACTAATTTCTATTTTTTTAAATTAGAGACCTACATAAACTTTTGTGGTGGATGTAATTGCAGGCTTTTGTGATCAGCTTTGAATTAAAATATCAGTTATCACTTTTTAATTGGCTCTGGCAGACGGGCTTGAATTATAGTTGTAATTTATCTTGGAAATAGAAACAAAAGTCCTTTTGGCATGGCCAAAATGATTAGACTTGTAATTTCACAGCGATTTAATTGAATTAATTAGGGAGAAGGGTGACGCCCAGGAGTGGCTACGTGTCAATACTGTAGTTTCGAGATCACAGTTGACTGACGATTCATCTTATAATTGGCAAGTGTGAACTGTAATATCGAGAAATTATATATTGTTGATTGATAAGTTTAACATTCCCAACTAAACCTCTTTCCACTATACTTCGGTTCACTATGAATGGCTTGGAAAATTGGCTCGCGATGGCCCTGATGGGGCTCGCTTGGGCCGAGCAGCCCAGCTTGGAGTCTCGCCAGCTGATGAGCGCAAAGATCGATAACGCCACTCTCTACTGGGGAACATATCGCCCCAATCTGTTTTTTGGAACTCGCGCCCGAGTCCCTGGCTCCGCCCTGACTGGTCTAATGTGGAACAGCCACAACAACCCTGAAGATTGGTCGGGTAGGTTTTGAATTTTAGTTTTAGTTATTTAAGCAACGAAGCAAATATTTAGTTCCACTCAACTGGTATTTTTTATCTCTATTAAATTTTCCTTAAAAGTTTTTCGCCATGATTGTGAGCAAACCGACGACTTTTCAAAATACGGGTACCTCAAGCACGATGGACGTTTGTTTGGAGTTCAAGAGATACATGATAAGCGCTTTAACCTGCTTTTACGCACTGAATTTGTAAAGGTTCCCTCCCAGGAGTTTGGTAAAATATATATTTAACAGTTGGTTAACACCATAGGTGGTGACTGGGCGGTTCGAATTTCTGGGAAAGCGCTAGACCCAGGTAATTTAAAAGAATTGATTCTGTTTTATCCAGCGCTAATGCGTCTAACCAAGATCTGCCTTTGGTCACTGGTATATACTATTATATTGGACTGGATGAAGAGGGAACCCTCAACAGCGTTGACCCCGAGGAAAAAGACGTAAGAATTATTGACAAGTATTTAATTTCAATCCAGGCTTCCATCGATCTTGAAATTAAAGGATATAGTCCAAATTATGGAAAGTTAAGCTTTAGTGTTTTGCAAGGTAGGCAAGCCTCTCTTCAAATATTCACCTAGTTTTAGACAAAAAGAATGAGAGACTTAACTCTGGCGAGATCCAAGTTTCAAGTGATCCTGCTGAGCTTGATCCCAAAGAGCCCAGTGCCCTCTTAAAAGATTGAAGCAGAAAACATCTGGAAAGTTCCAAGTAAAAATCAACGTTAAATCCAGCTCATTTGATGAAAGCACTTCTAGTTCCTGCGCTAAAACATCTGGGGGAGCAAAGATACCGCTTCCACGAGGAGGCTATAAAATCAGGCGAGGAAAGGTTTCATGACCCTGGGTTTATTTTCGGACTTGGAAGGAAAGAAAGAGAAGATGCCAATCTTTATATCATTCAGAATATCTATGCTGGAGAGTTTGAGGTTTACTTTGCAAAGTTCAAATGCTTACTTGGTTAGCTGGATATGGTCTTCAGTTCAGAGGGATCTCCTGTGAAGCTTAACAATCGTAATTTGGGGTTGTGATTCTTGCTAATTTCTATAGGCGAGGTGCTTTCCAAGCTGATTGCCACGCGGAGTTCGACTTTCGATGCCAAGTTTGAGAGAATCTTTAATTTCCAAGAAGATGGCTTATCGGAAGAAAAGATTGAGTTTGCCGAGGCTGCTTTAAGTAATCTCCTTGGTGGGATTGGGTAATTGATTCTTTAAATTCCATTCTAAAGTAAAAAGGTATTTCCATGGTGATAGTATCGTCCGGAAAGTTGAGAAGAGAGCGTCATCAAAGACGGCAGCATCTGAGGATGATGAAGATACCTCTGTTGGTGACTTTGACGATGACGATGAGGAGGAGAGGCCCACTGAACCGGAACCAGCACCCGAATTCGAAGACGATACTGGATCGGATGCAGTTGAACATACTCAACCCACCTCTCTCTTTACTTCAGTCCCGTCTCGGCCATTCTTCCCCCGTGGTTTCCTTTGGGACGAAGGGTTCCACTTGCTTTTGATTTCGGAGTGGGATAGCGATTTAAGCCTTCAGATCCTTGATTCTTGGTTTGAGCTGATCGATGAAGATGGATGGATTGCTCGCGAGCAGATTCTTGGCCCAGAGGCACGCTCAAAGGTCCCACCCAAGTTCCAGACCCAGCACCAGGACTATGCCAATCCCCCCACTTTGTTCATGGCACTTGAAAAATTCATGTTGGATTCCAAAAATGCCCAGCGCCATGACGCGCTTCATCCCGATCACCTCGACCCCTTCCTGGACCGCATAGGCAGCCATTCCAACTTTGACGCTGATGATGCACTTCAGACTAAGCGCCATCTTGGTGATCCTGAGCTAGCCCAGGCCTGGTTGGAGCATATTTATCCTCTAGTCAAGCGCAACTACATGTGGTATCGTAACACCCAAGCTGGACAAATAGAAGGCACCACTGAAGTCTACCGCTGGAGGGGGCGTACCCTCTACCATTGCCTGACATCTGGCCTCGATGATTATCCTCGCCCTGCCATGAGTAACGATGAGCTCCATATTGACCTCATAAGTTGGATGGGTTTCATGACTCGCGTACTGCGAGACATGGCACAAGTCATAGGCAATCAAGAAGACCATAAAATGTTTGATTCTATCTACAAAGATATCCGCTCAAGCCTTCTCAAGGTCCACTGGAGTGGAGAAAACAAAGCCTTCTGTGATGTTGGCAATAACAACTCAGGACAATTCGGCCATGTATGCCACAAGGGCTACCTCAGCATCCTGCCTCTAGCGCTTGGCCTTCTGGAACCCGATTCCCCTCAGCTTGAAGCTTCTCTTGACCTTATCTATGATCCTGAGCAGCTGTGGTCACCCTATGGCATCCGCTCCTTGTCCAAATCAGACCCACTATATTACAAGGAAGAGAGCTACTGGAGAGGACCCATTTGGATCAACATCAACTACATGATTCTCTCATCCCTGCACCGCAACTACATGGATCCCTCTAGCCCACATTCTGAGAAGGCTACCAAGGTTTACACTGAACTCCGCCAGAATATCATTGATAATCTCTTCAAGGAGTATCAAAGGACTGGCTATCTGTGGGAACAGTACTCTGGAATAGATGGTACTGGCCAGCGCTCCAAACCCTTCACTGGATGGACTTCATTGGTAGTCATGATCATGGCAGAAAAATATTAAATGCTTTGATTAACCCTGCACTCTTTAGTTACTCTCCAATTGTTAACTGAAGTCATTCATGATATCTTTGTGTGCTTTTTACCATGTTCATACAAGGATTCCCACTTTTAACTGCATAAATACAAATGCCAGTCCAAAGCCCTCCTATCTGAATCAAAGTGATAAAAATCAGTAGCCCTGGTTGATAGGCGGGAACCTATTCCATATCAGATAAACTCTAATATATCGCCCTCTAGCAGCCAAACTCAGCACTGTACTTTTCAGAGCTGCTGAGATAAACCAACAAAACCAAGGGCCAAGGGCTCAGAAGTTGCACACAAAAACCAACAATTTATTCAGCAGGTTTCAAAGCTGCAGAGATGAACAGAATTGAGGCATCTGTGAGCATTATAGACTCAAACTTAAACAGAGTCCAACTCGGGCGGGTTTCAGACTGCAAATAATTTGAATATTTTTGGTGAACTGGCAAAAGGCCAAACAAGAAACACAATACCAATCAGTTGAAATACATAATTTTATCAAACATCAAATGTCATTGTCTAAACTACAAACAAAATGGCTTGGTGCAACAAGTGATATAGGTTGGGGTTGTTTCAGAATGCATCACAATCCTATCTGGAGTCAGATGAGGCATCAACAGAAGGGCTAAAATGAAACAAAAATAGAGCAACCTAGAAGCAAGATTTCACAGACATGAAACAAAATCAAGTCATGTAAGATACATGATCTAAGTATCCTAAAATAGAAAAAGAACACTAATGTTGCAACCAAGTTTCTAGGCTTGCCTGCTAACGTATCTTACAATACACAGGGGGCGCTTGAAAAGTCTCCCTTTGACGTATCTAACATTATGGGTTAATCTGATGGCAATGTCAAATGGCAGGTACTTCATCCTAATTAGGAGTGCTGTCATTTTGACCTGTTGATCCCCACACAAGTTATTCCTCGGCTCCAAACCTTACATGGGACTTCCCACTATGCCACCCCCTTGTGGCCTTGTGGCTTTCCCCATATGGTATATTAATCACAATATTCTACAATAAACGGCACCTTATTCTTATTATTCTGTCCTTTCCTATTGGACTGTTGTCTTCCCCAATTCCAAGTACTGAACTCTCATTGGTTCAGTTGCAACACTAACAGGCAATCAATGGCTGTCTTATTTGAAAACAGAGAAATTTCATTAATTTCCAAGGCTTTTTATTTGAGTAGAATGGGTTTAAATAACAATCCAAATTGGGAGTATAATTACAATAAAATAAGGACCATAAATTCCTAAACTTCTTCTTTTGGTGATCTTTGATTGTGTTATTTCACTATGGCTTTTGCTAGCAATATTTTTGACAGCGCCAGCAACCAAGCCAGCAGCAGCTAAGCCAGCTTCAATGGAGATGAGGCTCAGAAAGTGGAGGCACCTGTTTACACCCAAGCCTTTGATGCGGTTAACGAGGAAGTTGACCTGTACTTGACCCCTGACCCCTATGGCTTTAACCTTTTCAATAGTCACTTTGCGTCTAGCTCTGCCCCCGCTCCCATACCCACCCCCACACAAGCTGCCCTCAACCAACCAATCAGGATGACAACCTTGATTTGAAACAACTTCCTGTCACCGGCCAACCTGCCCCCCCTCAGCCAATCAGGCTTAAGCTCCTGTGGCCCAGCGCCCCAAGCAACAAATAATTACTGCCCAAATTCTTCAGGAAATTGTGGCACTGAACCTGTGTGGTTTGATATGGGACCAAATTGCAGACCAATTGCAATTTATCCAAGCCACTATAATGCAGGAATTTAATAACTTAATGAATAAGGAAAACCTAGTCAGGACAGCCAAGGTGCCCAAGAAGGCCCCAAAGTCACAGATAGATGACACATATCCAATTATGCTTGATCTCCTACAGCGGGACCCCAAGCTTCCCCTGACCCAGGTTCAGAAGCAACTTGCACACCATGACATATGGGTGTCTGAGCGCATGGTGCAGCTTTGGATGTATGGGAAGGTGGTGTCAGTCTGTGTGCTGATCAATGTTACCAGCAACCAATGGGATGGCGCTGAGGATTCCCTATATGATATTGACATCAAATCCACCCTGGTCTGATGCTTGACTAGTCTAACAGATGACATCATGTTCATCTTCTATTACAAGCTATCAATAGTGTTTGATGATTTTTGTGAGCAAGGAAAATCTGTCATCAAGAATAGAAGGAAGAAGGTCAAGAGAGGAACTTTCATTGATGTGTTTCTAGCTGTTTTGGCCAAGGGTTCTGTCTGTTGTTGTAAAAAACCTGATTACACCAATAATTACAAGTACAGCCACATCCTTGGTGGATTACTCAACTCCTGTAATGGCTCAAATCCCAGGCACAAGGTTTTTTGAGCCATCAGATGAAGGAAAGCTTCACAGCCCTTGAGGCCATCCAAGAACACAGTCACCAGGCCTTAACTTACCCAGCCAGCCACACAGACATCCATTTAGCTGATATCATGCTCTTTAATATTGAGGACATTTTTCAGGGATCCAGTATTGGGCAGCCGGCCCGTTGTTTTCAGGGGTAACTTGGGCTGGGTTATTTGCAGGCAAAGCCCACCTCAAGAGAGGAGCTAACTTAAAAAGGTAGGAGACAGACTTTACCACCCAGGACCACAGACCGGCAGCCAGCATTATAGTGTCAATCACCCCTGTGAGGGTGATGTACACAATACCAAATAGCTTGCCAGTGTGGTCAGTTGGAAGGTTGGGTGAGGAAGCAGGCATAGGCTTGGGGGTCACAGGTGGTCCCATGTGGAGTTTGTAAGCGGAAGATAGTTGAATTTTCCTCTAAACAATTTGGGTGTTGAGAATATCCACAGGCCTTGACGGTTGTATCTAACTGCTGATTGTATGCAGGCCAAAGGATTGAGTTCAAGTATCTTTTCTGGGGTATAGTCCTTATATTTGGTTTTCAAAGGATATTCAGTGAAGTGGACGGGGCCAAAGGGTACGCCTGGAGGACAGAAAACTGCAGGCAGAGGGACAGGAGAGCTGGGAAATCTTGCACTGAATTGGTATATGGCAAATACAAAATAAGGCAGTAGCTGTGTAAGCCAAAATAACATAACCTTTATTCAAAAATGGTGATCAGGTTTGAGCACAGAATCTATAGGCATATGTAGCTTCCCGCCTCCAAACTTAGTATTTCTCATAAGGGCTTCATCAAAATATTGGGAAAAATATGGGCGGGTGGCCAGGAGGCCTGGGTGTAAGAGCGGTGAAATGGTACCTCAGCTGGGTGTTCTTTCATTAGTCAGAATGCCCAAATTGGTCACTTGATTTTCTTGATTTTGGGTTGTGGTCACAGGGTCAGGCTTAAAGCCCGTGTTTTCCTTTGGCAGTTGAATTTGATTGGTTATCTGAGAGGACTTCAAGTTCATGAAGTTCACAGAGAAACTTTCTCTGCCTCCATTAGGCAATTTGAGAAGCTCCTCCTTGGGCACCATCATAGTCAAACCTGTGCTGGTATTCTGGATTTGGGACTTATTAGGGGCTTCAGCTTGTGGAGGCTCAATCTCAGGAAAACGCGGGCAGGTGGGCCCTTGGTCCATGAGGCCGGCAGCCTGCAGGAATCCAGGGTCAGGGTTTGAATCCCGCTCTTGGGCCTGGGTTTCCAGGGGGAAAGAATTGTCAATCCTGACAACATTTTCCAGGAGTGGTGCCCACAAGCCTTCAATGATCTATGTATTGGTGTTTAAGACAACACTTCTCTCTTTGGTTAGAAGATGGTGGCTGACTTGTTCCCCCAACTTGTTTTTCATGTGAATAAGGGCAGACAATCACGCAAGGACAATCTCCTCCCATCCTAGGTCTTGTATGCCTATCAACTATCAAAACAATGGCAGACAAGCAATATAATGAGCTATACTTGTTGTCCATCCATTGAAAACCACTTGAATTACACCCTGCCACCACCCCTAACCTCCCTGTGTCAACTTCATCCATTTAATCCCAGACCCAGAACTCTCAATATAACACTGCCTTATCCCTTTTTCCTCACCACTCTTCCTTATAGGCACCCTTTTTTGTGGCTCAAAATAAAATCATCCTGTTACCAAACATTTATTTTTATAACTGTATATTTCATTAACTGAATTTTAATAGTGTTTTTATTTATTTATTATTTATTTTTATGTAAACTCATTATTTTAGCTTAGTTTTCATATAAGAGTTTACATATAGCATGTCATGTATCTGTATCTAGAACAGCTTTTTTAAATTGAAGACCATCCTATTAGATTAAAGTCACAACAGGTTTGCCATTTAGTTTATTCTACATATATATTCTGTAATTAGTGTGTTTAAAGTAGCTGTTGGTGATTTTAATACAAATACCCACCGATAAATTTAAAGACAATTTGGAGCCACATATAAAGTTGATTTTTGTGACACAAAGGGTCCTTCAAAGAGCTTTCAATACATGGATGCAAATGAATTGGCCCCCTTTTGACAATATTGCTATGGCAAGTTATCTGTGAACTAGTGCTTGGCAGGTGGCTAGACCAGCACTAGTCTAAAAACAGCTTGCCACATCAAAAATGTAATAAAATGATAAAAAAAGGCACAACCAGATTCATTTGTGTTGTGTATCAAAAAGCTCTTTGAAGGGCCCTTTATGTTATAATAATCAATTTGATGCACTGTAAATTCAGAACCTAAACATAAAAATGCGGGATTGTCAAATCCTTGGTCCAAATTTCAAATCACAAATGGATGCCACTAGTAAACTTAAATAATAAATTCAGGAATTGAAATCAACTTTGAATGTACAGTAAACACACTAGGAAACAAAAGCCCAAATCAAGAAGCTCCACCATGACTAAAATCAAATGAAAAATTTAATCTTGATAACCATGGTTAGATATGAAAATCAACTGGACTATAAAATTGCCTAAACCCAGAAATGATACAATATTATACACTTCACATCACAGATATATAAATTATGTTACTATTCAAGGCTAAATCAAGAAAAAACCACAACTAAAAACTAAACCAAAAATCTAAATAGATACATATTTAATCTAAAATATATTTTTTATTTTATTTTTATGGACTTTCAATTGCATTCCCAACCCGCTCCTGCACCAGCCTGCAGGGCAGCCTGTCCACAAGGGCGTCTCATAGGGTCTAATAAAAGACCCAGAACATAACTCAAAGGGAGTAATGTTGACACACAGGCCTCCCAAGGCATCAGCGCCAGTCAACCACCTCCCGCATCCCAATCCAGAACAACCAGCTTGAATCCCAGACAGAAGCTGCTCTCAAAGTCTGCCACCAAAGTCTCCCATGTAAAGGTCATCAGGAATAATGAGGGTAAATACACCTCCACTGTATACCCAGTTTTCACCCAGCCCCGCACTCTGGATCCAAGAGTGGTCACTTTCTGCCCCCAAAATTTTGAATTGTCCTATGAGCCATTGACCACAACTAAGGAGCCATCTGTGCCTGTGATCTATTCCACTATTGATGGCGCCACTGCATGAAAGAGTGATCCCACCTTCTACAAAAAGGTCCCCATCATGTGTTTTGAGCCTGATAGCCAGGATGCTGTGGTACCCCCCAAGGGCCGGCTTTGGTTGACGGATAGTGAGCGCAAAGCTCTCCTTAAATTCTTGAACAGGGGACTGGTAGTTTGGGATATTTTTTCCCAATTTGGTGTCACAGCCAGATATATTGATGACTTCAACACCAAATACAGCAAAACCGGTCAAATAGCTAAATCTGTCAAGGCTAAGCGGTAGCCAAAACTGCTTCAACCCATGCACATTGATGCAATCAAGAAGTGGGTATCCAAGGATTGCCATCTAGACACACTTGCTGTCCATCAATGCTGACCATGGAGTTTGGACTTTCTGTCTCTAAAACTCTCATCTACAAAACCATGGTTGATTTGGGCTTCTCTCAGAAAGTACTGGGGATTTCTCTGTACAATAGAAATAGCAAGAAGACCATCAAGGATTGACACATTTATGCCAATACCTATCTGGCTCTAAAGCAAACTGGCAACATACAGTTCATCTATATAGATAAATTGTTGTTTTACTCCTCACTCAGGTCTAGGCATGGGTGGGTTGAGAAGGGGTCCAAGGATGGTGTAGCACATTTTGCAGCTGTCTGTTCCCAAACATATTCAATGGTAGTGCTTCTTGGTCCTAGCAGGTTGGACCAATACCAAATGATCAAGGGTTCCCATAATAGTGGGACATTCCTTGATTTTCTCTAAACCGTCAAGGAGTACCTTCAGATTAATTACAGTGGCATAACCAATATTGTTGTGCTTGATAATGTTAGGCTCCACAAAGTGGATCTGGTTGTTTCTGAGTTCCCACCCATTGATAAAAATAGCCATTCTTCCAGCCACCGCCTTGCAGACTGCCCAATGAGACTCCTCTTCCTCCTGCCATATTATCCATTTCTGAATCCAATTATGGAAGTGTTTGGTTGGATCAAGAATAAGGTTAAGAAGGAGCTCTCACAGGACACCAAAGATCTCTTCAACATCCTTGAGGTCAGTCAATTTGAAATGCCACCTGATGTGGTGGCAGATTTTTACAAGCACACTGAATCCTTCCTCCCCAAAGCCCTTGCCTCTGAGCCAACCAAATAAATGGGTGCTCCGGGTTTTATTTGTTTTTGCTTTTATTTATTTTGTTTTTATTAGGACTTGAAAAATATTATTTATATATAATGACTTGACGTTGAATTGTATTATAGACATATACAAATTTGTAAATTGGTTAAATAAATGATTTATATTGTATATAGAGACACATATTTTTATTATAATGCACCAAATATTGTATTGACCATAGAGCTACAAATAAATAAATTAGAAAAGATAGAAATATATTAATTTTATTTAAATAAATGTGAACCCTTATTGGTGCAATGGCTGTTATTTTTTAAAGCCACAAATTGGACCTTGTGAGTCATCACATGATCCTTTTAAGTCAGTGCCACTATAAACACACAGCACAAAAACCAATGATTTTCATGTATCTCTTACTAATTAGTACTTATGACATGGTTTAAGCAGAACACATCTATTTATTAAATTGTATTATAAAGGAAAAGTGATTCAAGTTCTAAACAATCACTTGTTTAAAACATAAGTGGAGCAGGCAGCTTGACGCAGATAAACAGAGCTCTTGTTGTTTAACTACATAATATATGAACCTGTACTTGACGAGCAACTAAATAAACAGATTTGTAAATCATATTTACTATTACACATGTTGCTTTATTAAGCCGTATTATTATTATTAATCTAATTATATATTACTATTATAGTAAAAAAAATAGAAATAAAAAAATAAAATAGAAGAAATTTTATTATGCAAAAGCAAATATGCAAGGGATGGGTTATTCTGGGGAATTATACCCCAAAATGCTGTCTTCTGCAAAAGCCACTAATTGAGACCACATACTCTTCTGTGTGTGGTGAATTATTTGAGAGCCATTTGCAAGTGAAGTGGCGCTCATCACCCCAATTGTGGCTGAGCGCTTGATAAAAGATAGGGTTATGAGGGAGTTTGTCTAATTTTTTTTCAGGAGGGAGATAATGACCAAATATTGATGCTAATGCAAAACTATTGTAGAGGATGTGCTCCACGGTCTTATAGCCCCATGGAGTCTTTTGTTTTTCTAGAGCTAGGCTGCAAAGTTCTAGTTGTTGAGGGACATCTTCCTCTTTCTTGACATTTGTTTTCATAATGCAATATAGAAGGATGCCCAGGTATACTGCAATATGCAGGCGTTGCAAAGTGTACAATTTGTAAAATAAGCAAAGTTTTCTGCATATTGCTATTAAGCAGTTGATGTATGACATGTTTGAAAATTTGAAAATTGTTTCCTGGGGAGCTCCAGTTGTGTCTGCCCCCAGGCTTCCACAAACAAAGTTATTAAAGGCTTCATTTTGTTCATGAAGTTTGCATCCCCAACTTTATTTGAAAATGCTTTGATGAATTCATTGAGAATTGCTGATTTGAGATATTTATTTCCTACTTGAAATTCAATCTTCTTTAAATCCTTTTCATATTCATTCATATTTGAACATGGAAATATTTGAATGCTTTAATACATATATTCATCAAGATTCATTTTAAAGTTCATTGGTATTTCATTAATCTCTTTGAAATTGATATTTGCTCCTATTTTATATGCTTCCCTTGTCCAAGTTGAACTTCCTTCAGGTGCTTGATATTCTCTTTTAATTGCTTCTTTCTTTGCAAATTCATTCATATTCATTTGAATTATTCTTTGAATTTCATTTTGATTCCTTTGAATTACTGGGGCTACCAATGATTGGTAACCCCCATACACACCCCTTGGTATGTATGCTGTTGCAACCAAGTTTCTCTCCTTGTCTGCTAACATATCTTACAATACACAGGGGGTGCTCAATAAGTTGCCCATTGACATATATAATAACATGAACCAATATGATGGCGATGTCAAACTGCAGGCACTTTCTCCTAATTAGGAGCGCTGCCAATTTGGCCTGTTGATCCCTGCACAAGTTATTCCTTGGCTTCAAAACTTACATAAACACACCACTACGCCACCCCCTGTGGCCTTGTGGCTTTCCCCATATAGTATATCTGATCACAATATTCTACAATAAACAATACCTTATTCTTATTATTCTGTCCTTTCTATTGGACTGTTGTCTTCCCCAATTCCAAATAATGAATCCTCATTGGTTCAGTTGCAACAGTGGTAGCAGTGGTAGGTTATTGACCTACCTAAAAACACAATCCCCCAAGAAAGGACAGAGTACGGGCCATATGGCTACTCCCCAACAAGAGACCTTCCTGCCAATCCCCAAGGGGGACATCCCCAATGGGTACGTCATCTATCAAGACCAGTTAGTTCTCACCAGTGTGTACAATTGGCTCTGCCTCAGGCAGCGTGACGCCAGTGTCACCCTGCCCCAGTCAGACCTGTCCCAGCGCATGCTTAACCTTCAACTAGAATCCTTTGCTGGTGGCGTTGAAGGGGCCAACATTGTCAGTTGGCTCCAGTCTACTGAAACCCGCCTTTGATTTTGCCAGGTCCCTGAGCCCATTTGAGACGCCACTGCATCTGGCCGCTTCACGGGGCCTGCTGCCATGTGGTTCACCAACTGGGCCAGTCAGGAACTTGACATTACCTGGGCGGCATCCCAAGACGCCGGAAAGTCCCGCTACAGCAAAACCTTCTACCCCATTGTTGCGGGAACTCCTCTTCTAGCAATCAAACAGACCAGGTCTGTCCCTGAATACCTTGCCGCCTGGCAACAAGCTCTTGTTGTTGCCCCAGAAGCCATGACCAATGGGAATGCCATGCTCTTTACCTTGATAGTTAATGGGCTCAAACCCCACATCTGCAAGTGGGTTCCCATAGGTTGCTGCACCTCCATTGACAACTGTTAAAAGGCCATTATGGAGGCCAATAATCAGGCTTCAATGGGCTTCCAAAGATCCAATGACGCACCACCCCAACCTTATCCCAAACCTGGCAGTGCCCACAACCAAGTAGGTTGCTGCCAACCACGCCAACAAGAATGGGGCTAAGCACCCCTGCAAGGGGGGAGCTCCAGCTAGTGCAAATTGAGGACTTGGGAAAAGCCTAGGGGTTGTAGATACAAAAGGTTCTGCAACCCCACTTGACCCCCACTCTCAATCTTTCCTCACACAAAACCCATGTGATTACAATGTGCACAATGTCAAGAACCTTGATGTATTCAAGGTCCATATTTGACATCCCTGTCTTCCAAGCAAGCCATTCTTCAAATAAAGTTACCCGCTTGGCCTACCCCTTCTGTTTCCGTGGGAACACCCACAAATCTTTGGTAGACACTGGGGCCAACCACACCATGGTCAACTAGGAATTTGCAGATTCTCAACAACTAGATTGAGTGCCTAGTCAATTCAAAGCAGTAAAATTAGCCAACTTCCACAGAATGGCAATTACCCATGAGACTGTATCCTTCTCTGTGAGAATGAGGAACATTCAGGTTAAGCTCTCTGGGCCAATCATGGCAGGGCTCAGCCACAATGTCATTGCTAGTCTCAAATGGCTCCGGCACAACTGCCCCTATATTGACTGGGATAAATCTGTAATCACCCTCAACAGAAATGGGATGAGTTTCCAAATGTATCCTGTCAAAATCAGCAAGTTACTTCATGATAATGTATTTTTCAGACTAACAGAAACAGGTAAGTACAACTTAAAGGGGGGAAGCTCAACTTTAATCAGTGCTCAGTTGAAGTCATCCGCTCTGAACCACCTGCCGCCCCTCCCTTGAACACCACACCTCCACCAGCACTTGCAGCACTCCTTAAGGAGTACAAGGACGTCTTCAGTGAGACACTGGACCAACTGCCTCCTCCCCAAGAAATATAGCATGCTGTCCAATTACAAGGCTCACTTCCAAAGGCACGTCCCCTTTATTGTCTGACGCCCAAGGAAGACAAGACTCTCTGTCAACACCTTGTGGAAGCGCTTGATAAGGGCTTTATTTGCCCCTTCCTCTTGCCATACAGGGCTGAAGTCTTCTTTGTAGCCAAGAAAGGCGGGTCCCTTTGATTGGTAACCAACTACTGTACTCTAAACAATGTGACTGTCAAAAACAAATACCCCTTACTGCTAATTGACAACCTGTGTGACACGCTTGTGGGTGCAAAGGTTATCAGTAAGATTGATCTCACCACGGGTTACAACCAGGTCTGCATTGCACCAGGGGATGAGGCAAAAACTGTCTTCTGCACACGCTACAGGTTGTTTAAGTGTTGTGTCATGAACTTTGGAATGACCAACACTCCCTCCACCTTTGCCATGTCAATGAACAAAGCATTTGAGGATTTGATTAGAAAATGTGTTGTGTACCTTGACAACATTATTGTCTTCAGTCAAGATCAAACCACACACCTCCAACACCTTTGTGCTGTCCTTGACACCCTTTGTAAAATCCAGCTGAAGGCCAAGCCTTCCAAATGCAAATTAATCCAGTCAGAGCTTCTATTCCTTGGGTACATCATCTCTACCCAAGGGATAAAGCCCAACCCTGACAAAATTAAAGCAATCACAAGCATTCCACACCCCACCAATGTGGGCCAGGTGCATACATTATTAGGCATAGTTGTCTATGTGAAGAAGTTTATCCCCAACTTCAGGGAACCAACCGCACCCATCATTTAGCTCTTAAACACAAAACAGCGCTTACACTGGACCCCTGCCAGAGATCAAGCCTTCAAGACGCTGAAGCAAAGATTTACAACTACACCTGTACTGCAATTCCCCAATCAGGACCGCCAATACAAACTCAAGACTTATGCCTCTGACAGGGCCATAGGGGACGTGCTAAGGGTAGAAACTGACAAAGGTGTCTTCCTCCCCATGGCTTGCAAATCCAGGAAGCTCATTGACTAAGAGCAACACTATCCCATACATGAAAAGGATTTAGCGGCAATTGCGCACTGGATTGAGAAGTGGCGCTGTTACCTAGAAGGTGCTACTTTCCCACCCCACGTTATGACAGACCACAAGTCACTTCAGTACTTCAACACACATTCCCACTTGACACGCCACCAAGCAGGATGGGTTGAGCGTCATTCCCTTTACCAGTTGCGCATTGAGTACAAGCCTGGGAAGGAACTTGTCACAGCTGACGCCCTTTTGCAACTCTACATAGTGTTCATCATTGGGGACAATGGTTTGGATCCAGACTGGCCCATGCTCTACCTCCGCCCTGAGGCAACTTGCTACAAAGGCCTTAACTTGGTAACCATTTCCAAGTTGAAGGACAACAAAAGTCAGTTCATCACTAATGCTGGTAACGTCTGCCGTTGGGCAGAGACAGGTGAGAAGACGCCTTACATTTCCACCACGCAACAAGGTGACACCATATTGCACTATCAACAAACCCTGGGTCATATCAGAGGGCGTAACCTCTTCAAGATCATGAAACAGAAGGTTTGGTGGCTGTGTATGCGTTGAGACATCTTGGATCTTCTTGAAACATGTGTACTGTGTGAAAAGAACACATCTAAGCCTGTACCCCCAAGTCTGTCCCATTCATTAAGACTATGGAACCCTTCAAACAGTGGGCCTTCAACATTGTTGGACCTCTCCCCAAAGACAGACTTGAGAACAAATACATCATAACTGCCATCAACTGTTTCACCTGTTGGCTAGTAGTGTGGGGGGACCACCAATCACACTGCCACCACCATCACTCACTTCATTGGTAAGGAAATTGTGTCCTGCTTTGGGCGGCCCAAACATCTTATCACAGATGGTGGAACTGAGCTTGTAGGGCACATCATGAAGTTGTACTGCACCAAGAATGCCCTTCAAAGAATAGTTACAACTCCCTACTATCCACAAGCCAATGAACACGTAGAGTAATCAAATGGCTCACTGGTTCAACTGATTGCCAAGCTCTCACAGGAACATCCCAATACTGTGTGGACTGAACACTTGCCCACCGCTCTACTTATCTTATAAGCAAGGATTAACAGGGGCATCAGGTTCAGCCCCAGCGCCTTAGCCTTTGGAACCCCTGATAGCTTGACGGAGATGGAACAAAGGAAATTATGATCCACAGTTCCTGGGGAACCTCCCTTGTCAACTACTCCCTCACTGAGCTAGTGGCGTGCCAAAGCCTGAGACATTAAACATAAGAAAATTGAGAGGGGGAAAAATACCTCAAGGCAAGATACACTGTAGGTGATCCTGTCTATGCCCTCAACCCCAATTCTGCCAAATTAGAACCCAACCACCTGGGACCCTTCAAGATATCCATGGTCTATGACAACCACACCTATCAACTTGAAGATTCCCAAGGAAACACCAAAAAGCATCACCATGATTGCTTGCGCCCCTGCCAGGCTATCCCCACACAAAGATTGTTTGTGCAGACCTTCCCAGATCTCCTGCAAACTCTGGTTCTGGTGTCTGACAACAAGCAGGGGGCAAAGGGGGTGATGCAACCAAGTTTTCCTCCTTGCCTGCCAACATATCTTACAATACACAGGGGACACTCAATGAATTGCCCCTTGACGTATCTAACTACATGAACCAATATGATGTCAATGTCAAACTGCAGGCACTTTCTCCTAATTAGGAGCACCAACAATTTGACTTGTTGATCTCTGCACAAGTTATTCCTTGGCTTCAAACCTTACATAAACACACCACTATGCCACCCCCTGTGGCCTTGTGGCTTTCCCCATATAGTATATTAATCAAAATATTCTACAATAAACAATACCTTATTCTATTTATTCTTGTCCTTTCTATTGGACTGTTGTCTTCCCCCAATCAAATACTGAACTCTAATTTGTTCAGTTGCAACAATGCTGCCACTTTGATAACTTCTCTCCCATTCCTTGATGTGACTAAAATAAGGTAAGTAAAAAATAAAACAGCTTACTAATTCTTTTCCCTGAGCCCCCCTTAGCCACAGGCGCCCCTTTGGCAAACTTCATGAGTGTTGGTTGCTCTTCATTTGATTTCCTTATTTTACGTGCAACTTTTGCTTCCTCTTGATTTTCATTTGATAATTTTTCATTATTTCTTGAAGCGCTTCTGTTTCTTGATTGTTCTTCATTTCCTTCATTCATTTCCGTTTACATTTCAATATTTTCATTTGTTTTGTTTTGTTTTGATTTGATTACTCTTCATTTCTGTTGATTTCTGTTGATTTCTCATTCCCTTTATTAGTTTGATCTTCTGATTTGTTCTTCTGTTGCTTCTCCAGAACTCCCACAAATTATAGGCTGCATCATTGAAATTCAACATTTCTAATATTTTTCCTTGAATATTGAGTAATGTTTCCTTGTGGTCATTGTGAATGTCTGTCCCCAAGTTACGTAGGGTGACTTCATTTGTTTGAATGATTGCCGCTCCCCATTTCCAAGTGTTCTAGTGACTATTTCCCTAATATTCTTTTTCAATTTCAACCACCTTCTGGAGGTGTTTTTCCAATTCATTAACAAGTGAGTAGATATTAGCCATGTTGTTTGCATTACATTAAAAAACCTGATTTTTATATTCCTACCATCAACACATAATCAGTAAATTATAGATAATAGTACATTTTATTGAAATTTATTGAAAATAATAAAAATAACTTGCAATTATACAAAAATAGTATAACACACTAAAAATACACCAGAATTGCATTAAACTAGCCATCTGAATTAGAACATGTAGTATATATTTTTCAGTATGTAACTTTTTTATTTGAAACTGGTATTTTATTGATGTTTTATTGAATTATGAATGTTTTATTGAATTTTAACTATACTGGACAGTATTTTCATCAATTTCAATGCAGTGTTATGTGCATAACTCAATAAATTATGTATAATAAAATTCATTGTAAACATGGCATTTTCATTGCAATTTTATAATTGAACTATGTCTATATTAAGGAGCCATTAACACTTATTAAAAATATTGATACACAGTGCATTTTACAGTTGTATATTTACCTTTTAATAGTGATCCATTGAATTATTACTATCTCACAAAATCTGACTTAAATTTTATAAAATCATTATCAATAGGTAAATATGCAAGCTTTAAAATGAACTATGTATCAATATTTGTAATAAGTGTTAATGGCTCCCTAATATAGATATAGTTCAATTATAAAATTGCAATAAAAATGCCACATTTACAATAATTTTTTTATACAGAATGCATTGAATTATGCACATATTATCTAAATATCAAGAATTAATGTATACCTGCAATATTCTAACATAATATTTACATTTTTTGGTCCTTACTTTATTATTGATAATGAAAATATTCATGCAAATAATTATATATTATCAAATTAACTATATAACTTTTAATAAAATATGGGGAATGTCAATAATGTAAAAATAATATATTATTAATTATGAATTGGAAGAAATAATATCAATTTTAATAATTTTTCACAAAGAAAAGTTTTATTTTACTAATCAAAGGACAAGTAGGGGAGGGAATGGGCAGAATGTATGTTGCCATCATCTGCACCTGTAAAAGGGACAGCATCAGAGGTAGTAGGGAGGGAATGGGGGTGGTTTGGGAGTCAAGATTGGAAGGCAGGTGGCTTGGTCTTGATGGGGGAGTTGGGGAGGCAACTGTGGTAAGTTTGACTCCCTGGTTCTCAACTCCCTGGTGCTCAACACTATAGTAAAGTAAGAATTCAGCTTTTTCCCTGATCAACAACTGGAATTGACACTTTTTTAACTAACAGATCTTGATGTACTGAAAATTTTTAATAAAAAATTAAGCTTTACAGCTATGGTATACTAAAGGGTACAATACGCAATCTAGAAAACACCATCTAGAAAGACACCATCTAGAAAAAAATTCACGATAGGGTCAGAATTTACATTGGAAAAATTAATTTTTTTATTAAATAGCTATTTTTTACATACTGGTTTCTAATATGCCATCTAGAAAAACGGCATCTAGAAAACGCTATCACAAATTGAAATAAAAAGAGTGTTATTAAAATAAGATTTTTTGAATTTAAAAGCACTTAATAAATGCCCTAAAATATGCCATCTAGAAATACAGCATCTAGAAAGACGGCATCTGGAATCAAATAATAAATTATACTTATATGTGATAAATCCAAGCCTTTCTCTTATTAATTGGGAATAAAGCATGATATTAATTTATGATCATATATAATATATCAACTCAAATTAACTCACATTTGATAGTACTATCTCCCTGTAACACAGCCATTAAAAACTGCTTTTGATATACTGATTTTATTCCTTATCATAAAAGGATCTGTAATATTTGGTTTTCAGCTTTAAAATGCTTCATTAATGATTTTATATATGCAATGGTAGTGTCTCCATTAACTGGAACTTTAATAATCAGGTTAAGGACAGTGTAACTAAGACCACCTCATCACTTGAAGGTTGGTACAATCAATTTTCTTGCCTGGTTAAGATAAAGAAGTCCAGATTCATTATGATTATCAAAAAGCTGAAGATCTGGTATATCCATGGGCACCAGATTTACCCTCAGGCCATCAAAAGCAAAGCTTTTTTATCCAAGCATGCAGATCAGCAGGTCAAGTTTGCAAGTGTTACCAAGAACTTTTTGACCTATTACACTGGAGAAGGCTGCCTTACCCATCTTAAAGGCATTGTAAAGACTTTTGGGACTGAAGCCTGATCAAGTTACTCTCCCATTAAATACTTTACTTCCAAACATTTAATTTTTAGTTAATTTTTAGTAAATTGATACAAACATAGGAGCAAATTTCAATATGGAAAAATCACAGTTTTGGGGTGTATTGACTTTGGAGATTTGCACACTAAAGTTGGTACTAGATGATCCCACATTATTATTGCAGATTTGAAATCTTTGGATTATTTTGAGTCTAGCCATATGTTTTTCTTACTACTTTGGATTTTTTGGGGGTTTTATTAATTTTTAAGTTATTTGACACAGTTCTGCCAGAAATTTGACATAGAGTTTCTAGATGGCGTTTTCTAAATGGCGTCTTTCTAGATGGCGTTTTAGGACACATTTTCTATTTGGTGTCTTTCTAGATGGTGTTTTCTAGATAAAATTTTAGATTGCATCTTTCTAGATAGTGTATCCCACCTACTAAAGTGACCCCAGAGAAAAAAATGCAATATAAACAGTATCTTAATTAATAAAAATAAGGAGAAATAAGCAATTATTTCTCATTTTACTTTTTATTTATACTCTTTAATATAAAAATATTTTTTGATTACCATAAAAATTAAAATTTCAATGAAACAAAAATAAACACAAATACAATCAGTTATCTTACGCAAAATATTAAGAAATATTAATATTTTTTGATATAGTTCATATAAGCACACTGTGAATATCTTATGTTTTACTAGTAAATTAACAAAAATTAAGATATTTCACTCACTTTCAACTATAACTATTCATCTCAAACTTGCCATGTATACATAAAATAGTCAGTGCTATCTAATTAAATAAAAAAATAAAAATTAAAACTAAAAACTAAATGATCAAAACTAAAAAGTAAAAATTAAAGCTAAAAAGCTAAAAAGCTAAAAGTTAAAACCATAGAAGCAAGCAAGCAAATTTATTCCTCCCCCTTCCTCCCCTTCTTCATTTTAGCCCCTTCCAGGAGGACAGTGGCAATAAGCTCAAGCTGCTAATTAATCTCAGAGGCCTTATACTTGTGCTTGGCCACACCCTGGATGGCCTTGGTGAAGAGAGTGGATCAGGTGGTAGGCTTGGTGGGGGGATACAGTTGGCAAGATCTCTGAGCTTGGAGATGGTTTTTTCTTGCTTATGCTGCAGGAGGGAGAAGAACTTGTTGAACTTTGGGTGATGCCCAAAGTTAGCCTTCAGATGCTTGTGATAAGCCTCTAGAGCCAAAGTGGTCTTGAGCTTCCCGTTGACAGCCACCCGTTAAATGTTCCAACTGGCCTTGGCGCAGGCCTTGCCTTGCCTCTGCGTGAAGACGTTCCCAATCCACTGGGGCTCAAAGTACCCAAGGAAAGGCTTGAACTCTGGATGCTTGGCTATGTAAGGATCCTTTGAGAGAACCTCAAACCCCTGCATAGTGTGCTCTGACTTTAAAAAAATCAAGGCACTAAATTGTGCTAGCACAAATATGCAGGTATCTGAGGTATCCCTCAAGCTCAACCTACTAACCTTGGCATGGACCTGTACATTGCAAGCAACTGATTAGAAAAAGTGGAAGTGGCACCCCTGCACTTCCCCATCAAACAGCTGCTCAGATGCATTGAACTGAGCAGGCTCAAAGTACATTATGCATATGTGAGGCCCCAGAGCTCTCAGCCTTATCTTTTTCTCCAAGTCCAGGATTGCCTGGTCTTTGTCAGCATCAGAAAGGTTGGTGCACGTGTGGGGTGGGTCTTCTTGGAATTTTCATTGGGGGGAAGAGGAAAGGCTCTTGGCAGAGGATAGAGAAAGCACAGGTGTGGATGGCCTTGGTGGCCTCAGGAAGAAGGAAGAACACAATTTGAATCACCCAGATGTCTATCTGGTCATGGACCATCCAGAGCTGGTAGAACATCAGGGGGCAAGTGGCAAAGGTGCTGCCAAATAGCCAGGTTGACGCCCTTTTCAACTACATCAGGTTCTGCTGAGTTGTGTGGCAGATTATGCGGCCCTTGGTGCCTGGCCTATTGTCATGGAGTAGTTCTGCTCCACACTCAGGAGCTGCTTAAGCTCATGAGTGAGTGTGAGCTCAGATAGGACATCTGAGGCCTTGAGGGGAGGGGGATTGGTGGCAATCTGCTTATTGCTGATAAACTTGACCAACTGTTCCTGTGCTGATAATAACTTAAGATTGTTGGGTTTGAGATTATGCAAAGCCTTTATGGCCAAATTGAAAGTGTGGATGTTGGCAGAGGTGGGAATGACCTGAAACAGATACCATTTAAGCATCTGAGGGATTAAATGATTAGGGGGCTCACAAGTGTGCTCCCCCTTCTTGACTGTTACCTTCTCCCAGCCCTCAGTATTTAGCCAGGTCCCGCAAGACTTATCCTCACAGACAAAGTGCTTGCTCTTGGTTTGGAGCTTTTAGTTATTATAGTTAAAGATGTAATTGTCAGCAACGTAGCCAGGGCCTCCCTTTACTGACATGATGGGGAAAAACAGGGAAAGCACTTGGGGACTTTGAACTCTCTGTCCACATTGCAGATATTGTGGATGGCCAGTGGATCCCAAGCCACATGACCAGAAGCTTTGAACTTCTTGGAGTACTCCTCAGGATCATCTTGGGGATCAGATGAGGGAGGGGGAAAGAGCCATCAGGAGGGGGAGGGGAAGGGTTCTTTGAGGCCTGCTTGGATGCCTTCTTTTTCTCACCAGAAGAATAGGTGGGCTCTTTGGCAGCCTTTGACTTATTGGTATGTTGCTCCTTGGTGGGCTTGGAGTAGACCTCTGAGTGATAAAAGGAGTGGTCAGTAAGATCACCATCAGATTTATTGGGGGAGGAATTTTTGGAGGAAGGTGAAGAGGATGTGGAAGATGAGGGTGGAGGGGGGAGGAGTAGGAGAAGATGGAATGGGAGGAGATGGGGTTGGAGACTTTGCCTTTGCAGGCTTTTTGGCACACTTGGGAGTGAAGGAAGTTTTTTTGGAGCCCTCGGAGGCTTGGAGGCTTGGCGCTTAGGCTGTTGGCTGTTCTTGTTTGATATTGTCTAAATAAAATTTTAGTTTTGTAAATAAAATAGTGTGAAAGATATGAAACACAGAGGTAAAGCAAAGTAAAAATTAAGTGAAAAGTATGCAAATAAAGATTTATTTATCAAGAAAAAAACATAACAAAGTAAATAGAAGCAAGATAAAAACTCAAAGTATAGATATAAAGGTTGAAACATAGAAAATAAGTGTTTTATGATGAAGCATCAAAGATTTTAGGTTCAGAATAACATCTTAGTGCTAAACCAATGTAAAAGTATAATTAAAAATCAAAAAAAATATGAAAATTATATGGAGATTAGCAGGAAAAGTAGTAGATTATAATTGCAAAAAATAAAAAAATAATTATGTGGAATTTTTTATTGGGAGTTAAAAAATAAAAACATAGTTAAGTGCAGTTTGTCACTGTCAATCAGCTTGGAAAAGCTGAATTCTCACTGTTGAGTGAAAAAAGCTGAATTCTTTACTGTTGAGTATGCCAGAGTCAAGCAGAAAAATCAAACTTACTATATTTTTTGCATATAAAACTTGCTTAAATTTAAAATGGGTTCAAAAGCTAACCCAAAAGCAAGGCAGTTTCATATGCTCAAAAAAATACAACATAAGTTAAAAAATTAAATGAGCAGGGAGATGTTTATTAGTGATTAGGGTATGCTGTGAGGAGCTGGGAGTGAATTATTTACCACAGTGTTGGTTAAAACGTTAAGAAGCTCTCTGTACTAATCCCCAAGTTAAAGTGTCAAGTGGATGAGTGTTGAGTGGCGCTCATAGTGTGTCACTTATTAAATTAGGGTAGGACACGCCATTTCAAAAATGGCATATCAAAAACGGCATCTCAAATTTAATTCAAGATGGCGTTTTTTGCGTTAGTGATTTTGAATCACAAAAAAAATAAAAAAAAACAATAAAATAGTTAAAATTTACATATACTTTTATAATATGGCATCTCAAATTTACGCCATCTTGATTCCGTCACTTTGAGTCAGATTAATTAAATCTTATTTTGCTAACTTTATTTACATATGAAATCACTTAGTGTGGGGCGCGTTTACGCCATCTTGACTTTATGTCATTTCAAATTACACCATCTATCTTAAACTAAAATAAATTTATACCTGAACTAAAATAAAGCCTGTGGTATAGTGCCAGAAGATGTTCCTATAGTATTAATCTAAGACACTTATACTAAGAATAACCTAAAAAGACGCCACTATGATAGTCCTTCTAGTGATTGTCATTGCTGAGTAAAAAAAACCAGTTTTGTTATATGTGATTTATAACTTTATTATACATGGATACATTGATAAGGGTCTCATCAATAAAATATTTTAATAGTGATTTTAATATAGAAGAGGGTGATTACGCCATTTCAATTTACGTTACTTCAAATTCCACTGAGTTTCACATCACCCAATTGATTCAAGGCGCACAATGGATAGGGGAAAATAAGGGAAAATTACATATGACGCCAGGCTACGCTATATCAATTCCCCCACTGTGATTCTTGCTTTCCAGTTTTCAAAAGTATAGTTTCACGTCTAAAACCACTTAAGCAAAAAATGTAAGAAAACATATGAAAATTTGCAAATATATATTTTTTCATCTCCTCTAAACAACTGGGTACTTTTCAACCCCAGTTGTATAAGCTAGTTTTTGAGAAATTCAAGTTTTACTCTTTGGCCCAGTTGAGGTAGCTCCACCGTAGATTTCTTAATTTAATATAAAAAATGGTCAAAAACACTATGTTTTTGAGCTACGGCATCTCAATTATGTCACTTCAAAAACGCCATCTCAAGAGCAAGTTTTCAGTCAAAACTCAAAGGTTTGCCTACTTGCGTTACTAATAAAAAATTATTTTTTCAAAAAAAACATTGAAATTTTGATAGTATATATTATTTGATCTCTTCTACAATTCTATGTAAAAAAATTGATACTTTTATATTAAAAACATTCTTGTTTTTCTCTTTAAAAACAACCCCCAAATTGCTCATATTTTGATACTAATTCACTTTTAGATGCCTCCCAAGCCTACCACCAAAGCTGTGTCCAAGGCCTCAAAGTCCAAGACCACTCCTCCAAAGGCTAAAAAGGCCAAAACTACCCCTAAAAAGCAGCCTGCTAAGGGTAAAGCTCCCCCCCAAGACCCCTACACCATCACCAGAGCCTGAGGAAACAAGCCCAACCCCTCCCCATTCTCCTTTTGTTTACTCCCTGTCAGACCCTCAAGAGAAGTTATTCAACTTTAACTGCCACTCTGACCCCACTTTAGAGCCTGAGGATGAAGAAGAGCAGGAGCCTGAGCCTGGTGCTCCTGCAGATGAGCCAATTGAGCTCTGTGATCTTAATACCATCCATAATGTATGCAACAGAAATGGCTCCTTTGCTGTGCCCCCAACTTACCCTACCAGCTATCTGATTATGACCAAGAAAGGGGGTGCTGGCTTTGTCCACAAGGGCTACAGCTTCAGCTGCAACAACAAGAAGAAGCCCATCTGTCAGCATCACTTCAAATGTGATAACGTTGGCTGTCCAGCTAGACTCACCACCTATGGGTTCACTCGTTTTAAAGCCCTGACTATTGGGCATGACTGTGCCAAGCCCTTTGATCCACTGTATCAACTGATCCGCTGGTTTCTTTTCCAGGCCATACCAACCACCAAAGACCAAACTGCAACTGAGGCCGTAAATGATGCACTTATTAATTTAAATGACACCCAACTTGCAACTGTTGGTGGCACCTCAAAACTTCAGAGATATCTCACTGACCAGGGATATGCTCTGAGCACTGAAGGCGTCAGTGCTTCATCAATTGACCAGTTGATTTTAACTGAAGAGCAAAAGCTTTCACAGCACAAAGAGAGATTTCTCCTTCATAATGATGGGCAACATGCCCCAGAGCGGATCATCTGCTTTGCTACCTCCCAGGATCTTTGCAACTTTTTAAAATGCAAGACCTGGCTTGCAGATAGTACCTTTTCCACCTGCCCAAAGCTCTTCAGCCAGCTTTGGAATATCCATGGGCAGGTTGGAAATCTGGTTCTTCCCCTTGTCTTCTTTTTCCTTCCTAACAAGAAGCAAGAAACCTATGTCCAGGCTCTAACAATATTAAAGGCCAAGTTGGATGAGATCCTCCCCACCATTGAAGAGTAGCCAAAGGAGACTAGAGGGTGCAAGAAAAAGGCCCAGTCAGAGGAAGCCACCCCCATTAAGAAAAAGCCCAAAAGCCTTCCATACCATGAATACCTGGTAGTAGATTTTGAGCAGGCTCAGGCCAATGCTTTTATTAGAGTCTTCAAGAGCTCCCCTCAGGGATGCTACTTTCACTTTTGGCAAGCACTCTGCTGCTGCCTTCAAAAGTTCTCTGCACTTCATGAGCTGGTCTACACTGAAGGCACAAAGGAAGCAAAGGACGTGTTCAACTGCTTTGCTGCCCTTGCCCTTGTGCAGAAGGAGGAAACCAATGCCTTCTACGACGCTCTCCTCTGCCATCCCTACATTATTGCCAACCAGGCAGACTTTGCTCCATTCATAGAGTATTTTGAAACTCAATGGGTCGGAGTGTTTCAAGGATCACGCCACATCAGAAAAGGTGGTGACTCAATCACATGGAACTGCTTTAAGCAGGTAAAGAATGGCCTAATCAAGACCACCTCTTCTCTTGAAGGATGGCATAGTCAATTTGCCATAAGGGTCCAGGTTCAGAAGCCCAAGTTCAACAAAATCATGGTCCATCTCAAGACTCAGCAGGCCATCTCTGCCCGCCTCTTTAAAACAGGCATCAAGACCAAGGATGATCCCCCCAAGCAAACCAAAGCAGTGAAAAAGTATACAGAGATTAGCAAGGTGGTCCTTGCCTACTATCCCAAGGATAGCAAGCTTGAACATCTCCAAGCCATCTCTATTGCACTTTCAACCAATGTATGATCATTCCTCAGTAAACACCATACTATCTTCTCTCTTTTTCCCTTTACTTTTATCATTATTTTAGTTTTATTTAGTATTTGGTACAATTCTATGCTTATTTTAAAGTATAGTTTGTAGTTAAAATCAATGAAAATAGTTATTTTTGGGATATTTTAACTTTTGGACTTTACGTAACCTTGTTGCTGCTAATTGACCCCATTTTTTATTGCAGATTTGGAATCCTGAGGCTTTTTTAAGCTTAGAAATGTTTTTGAATTTTATTTTTTGAGAATTTTTTAGGGCTTTTTGGGGGGTTCAAAAATCTAAAATTTTAAAACCGTTTTTTCTTAGTCAAAATACTGTAAATCAAAATGGCGTTTTTACTAGTAAATTGAGATAGCAAAAATTTGAGATGCCGTATTTCAAGATGGCGTTTTTTGAGATGCTTTTTTGAAATAGCGTGTCCTACCTAAATTAGCCTTAATTCTGAGTCTTTGATTAGTTAAATACAAAAACAATCACGTGGCAAGTGGATAGAGTCAAACAAAGAAGGAGTTGAGTTTCTGTTTTTTAAAAATTACATATGAAATCTCTTAATAAATTGGGCTTAATTTATGTGGCACCACTTAATCCACAAACCTGGGAATGACATAATGTAAAATAAGTGGGGTATTTCATTAATGTCTATACCATAAAATCAAAAATAATGGTTATTGGGAGCTTAAACAACAACTATGGACACTAATAATAAAAATATAATAGTAAATGACAAATTTTATATAAGTGCATATGTATTTTATTATTAAAATTAAGATTTAGCTTAAAAAGTGTCAAACTGGTCTCATTTTCTTTTAGAGTGTTGAACACAGGTTTTTTAATTTCTATTAGTAAATTTACTTATAAATTGCCCCTTAAATCAGTCTTTTAGCTAACCAAATTATTAAACAGAGTCAAATTTGTGTAAATGTAAACTTGGTTTTTGGTTTCAAACCCCTATACTACTAGTAAAAATTAGCTTAAAATCAGTTAAGCCAAAAATACTAATATATTCACATATGCAGCACTCTACTCTTTGGTACTCAACAAAGTGTCAAGTACCAGGGAGTCAACTTCAACACAGTTTCTGTTGGGGAGGAAGGATTTGTTGACTGGGAAGAGGCAAAAAGAGCTGATTGCTTCAATTGCTCAAATTCTTCTTCTGTCACATATGCAGGCTTGAAAAACCAGATGGATGAGTGTAGGGGGAGACAGGAGTTATTTATGGACTTATCACTATCAGATGCATAGAATATGACAAGATCAGATAAATCCTGGACAAATATTGAAGGGAAAAGCTCATACCCCCTCTCAATTTGGGTGCATAGTTCATTGTATGTGGCAGGCTTTAAGCACCTGAGAGCTGAACCAAAATTGTAAAGACATATATCTGCAAGATGCATGTCAGTGTGGTTGGTGGGGTAGGACCAACAGGTATTCCCTGCAGCCCTAATTTCCTTGGTTGCCCATTCCTGTTGTTCCATCTCAGCACTCATTGCATTTTTGTACACGTCTTGTTGGGTAGCCCACTCCTCCAACATGTCCTTGAGCTCCGTCTGGTATGCATACCCATCTGCAGTCTTTGATATTGCTGAGTAATAATTGACACCCAATGGGGAAACTGTCAGTAAACCCCCAACAAATTGATACAAAATTTGGCCGCACTTGTAGATGTCAGATTGGATACACTTTTCTTCATAGTCTTGGATACTTGCAGAAATCTTTACATACAACAAAAAGATGATGTCATTGTGCGTCCTCATTGCCCTCCCTTTTATAAACTTAATAATAGTTGAATTATAGGGGTTGGTATTCACCAAACTGGGATCACTAGGAACTTAATTGGACAAGATTATAGCAGCAACCACAACTCTGTGCATCCACAAATTGACTGTTCTCTTATTTGTGAAAATGCCATGGAGTCCCAGTTGGAGACATACCTGGACCAGGGAACAGGCAGGGGTCACATTCCATAATAGCCATCATGAGAGGGTGGGCTTTTAACCATCAGTTGAAGTTCAGGCACCAGTTGGGGTCTTCTTGGGAGGGGGGCCACTGTTGGTGTGGGCTTTCAGGGTTGCAGCCACCGTGGAATTTGCAAAACCTATTGTGGCTGCAATTTCCCCAAGAGACATAAGCATCCCTTGCTTTTTGACCATTTTGAGAACAATTTCTGGGGTGATTAGCCTTCTTCTGTGTCTTGCAGGCTGATTGGCTAGAGGTGGGATGTGTACATCTTGGGAACTAGACAGTGCCATCTGATTGGCTACTTCTGGGTTTTGGCTTCCCTGGGTGACCCCTTGGCTCAATTGGCCAATTCCAGATGCCAGTGTCAATACAGGATTTGGGTTAACAGCTGCCTGTGCATGATGGGCAAACAGGGCCATGCTTGAGGACATAGGAGAAAAAACAAACTCCTGTGTAGTGCTTGGGGAGGGGCATACATGTTGGGAATGATCATAGACAGAAGCTTCACTGTTGGAAGACCCAGTGTAGCCCTGCATGATTTTGTCAAGGCCAGGGAACAGCTTGTTGACTTGGTTGTTATTGAAAGAAGACATAATAAATTTTTATTAAAAATTTTAAACTCAAAAGAAGAAGTGTATATTTTAATCAATTTTATTGTTAAGTATGTTAAGCTGGTGAATATTGTGCTCTAAATTTTAGCTGTCCTAAAATGGAATAGGGTGATTTTTGAGAATGCCTATGATTCCTAAAAGAATTAGCACAAATCCACTCTAGATCTTTTGGCATCCTGTTTTAGACACCCATAAATTATATTTATTTCAAATTCACCTCATTTTTTATTTGAAATTTGGTTCTTGGACTTGACAATCCCGCAATTTCATATTTGCTAATTTTTACATGATGTCTATGATTTGTTGACATACAAGAAATCTTAAATTGTACATAAGAATCCTGCATTTCTGATTCATTTATCCCTCATTTGTTTGATGTGTTTTGTCTTTAGTTAGTTGAGTTAGCTGCTCAAGAGATTTGAAATTTGCCAATTTAAATAAACCAAAAATTCAAATTAAATGGTTGATTTTATTAAATATGTTAATTTTCACTCAGCTGAGTTGCCCACCAATGGGATTTGAAATTTGGGCCAAGGATTTGACAATATTGCATTTTTACATTTAGGTCTGAATTTAAAGTATTAAGAAAAAATATATTTGAATCCACTCTGATTTTGTTTTCAGAATGAGATAGTTTTGTTTATCTCAACAGGTTATAAACTACTGTACCAAAGAGGTATTTTTTAAGTTGTTTTTACTATTAGTGTCTTGGATTAATACTATTTGAACATCCTCCAGAATTCTATAAAAGGTTTTGATTTAGTACTAATACTGTTGTTTATATACTTCTTGGAATTATATAAAATGAGATAAAGGGGGAAATTGAGAAGAAAATAATACTTTATTTTTTATAAAAGAGGGATTTTTATATAGTATTATGAGAAGCTAAATATTTTCTATGTAAATCATAGAATTCTATAAAAGGTTTTGATTTAGTACTAATACTGTTGATTATATACTTCTTGGAATTATATAAAATGAGATAAAGGGGGAAATTGAGAAGAGAATAATAATTTATTTTTTTATAAAAGAGGGATTTTATATAGTATTATGAGAAGCTAAATATTTTCTATGTAAATCATGGAAGTAATGAGGCTTATCCAAGTAGTGTTCATCTTAGGATTCAATTTTTTGATTCCTGTAAAACATAAGGGTGTGTAATAGTACCATCAAATACTCTTTATCTGAATTGATTCTCAGAGAATTCATTTCCAAAGAAGGAGTAATTGTAGATGCTGCAAAATTAAATATTTTTGTTTTAATCAACTGAGTTGTTTGCAAATGTAATTCAAAATTTGGACCTAGGATTTGACAATCCTGAAATTCCGCCATTAGGTTCCAAATTTACAGTACTAAGGTTGATTCTTGCGGGAAATAATTCCCCAAGAGGAAAAACTTGTAGATTTTGTGAAAATATGAGTTTTTAGTTAGGAAATAAATGCTATGAATTGAGAAGGCATAAACAGGCTTGCATTGTCTTTTTGTAATTTAAATAAAGTTTGATGAATGGGCGTTTATTAATTTACTTGAGATGGAAAAAAGATGGTATATTTTTGAGTTAATTCAAAATAAATTTATAAGTAAAAATAACTTTTTTGGCATTCCAAATTGTAAACAAAAATGACAATCTTAAAAAAATTCAATAATGTATCATTTGAGATGGTGGTTTTGCAATATCATATCTACCTTTGACTTTATAACTTAAAAAAATACATTGCCCTTGAATAGTAAAGCTAATTAAAACAGTAACGTTATTATTATAACTATTATCTCAACTAAAAATAAATTTATTATCATTTGAAGATATATATTACATGAGACTATCAATTGGGGTATTTTCATAAAGCTAACAGTTCGAATCAAATCTTTTTTATTTTTAGTGAAAATAACAAATCAAGTTAAGAATAAATTTTAATGTTTATATTTTTTCACTAAAAATATAATTAATAAAATCAATAAAAGTTAATAAGAAACATCAAATGAAAATTGCATAATGAATCAAATTTTAGCCACATATTTTTTCAAAATAATTAGGGTTCAAAGGAGTATAAAAATATTTACATTAGAATTTGAGCTCAATGTTTTAATGTTTCATCTTAAATTAAATTTAAAGTATCATAATTATATCTATTTACAATCCAAATAATTAAGTGTATTTTTAAGGAAAATAAATCTTGCTGTCAGAAACTAAAATTATTTGATTTTCTTAATCAGTTAAATCCAAATCAGGATTCAATTAAACACTATATTTTTTTACTATTTATTAAGACAGGATGAGATACTTGTTTGATTAAAAAATGTTTAAAACATTGAACTTATTATCACCAGAATATTTCTAATATAAAATTAAAAGCCTTAAAATTTCAAATGAATATGCTTAAATTTTAAATAAAATTGAATAATAATTTCAGATATTTTAACTTTATATTTATTATAGTTTGTAATAAATTAGATATTGTCAAAACAGCGGGGTAAACCCCCAGCAAGGTTCCACATAAACAACCCCTTGGATCCCAAAACAACTTCCCCATGACTTGTAGCCAAATGCAGAAGTCAACTTGAATCAATAAATCCTGCAACAAGAATCAGTGACAATATCTAATTGATGGACAGCTCAATTTGGCGCTTGACTCATTATAGGGATCAAGCCACCCCCTGTCCAATACAATTGATTGATTGTCCCAATATTGTTCCTCTTAAAATGATTCACCCATGTCAGAACTTTTGGTTCTGCTCTCAGACCTGGGGGTCTGATTACCTTTTGCTTTATTGGGTAGTTAGTAATCTTAGTCATTGTGTTGATAGTTAGCTTGTATGGCAACAAGCGTTACTTGCAACGTCTGGTTTTTCTTGGCAAGGCAACAGCTAGTGATGTCCAAGGGAGGCAACTTCCAAGCGGCTTTCTATACAGACGGCTTGCTAGTTCTTTGAGTACTGACAATGGTCTTCAAACTTGGATATCTTCTACTGTGAAAAGGTTCTACAGTAGGATCTTGGTATTATTGTCTGCCTTTCATTAGTCCAATGGAAGGGCTTTTATAGAGCCAGTGCTCTCTTGCCAGGATAAGATCATCTGGCACATCCAACTCTTGCTTGATAGTCTTTTCACCCCCAGACTGCCAGCATCAGCCCCCAGAGTTAGGCATCCATGCAATGGCATGAGATTCCATATCATAGTATCCTGCGCTGGGTACTAATTGCCATAGAGTGATACATAATCTTTTAGCGTGCCGGCAGTGGCGGCACTAATTTATGACTCTATTTTTAGCACATGACACTTTGTTTCTGGGCAAACTTTCTTGCATTGATTTGCAATGGCAAGGGCAGTTTTCTAGTGCAAATTGGACTCATTCTTTTTGATCCTTGGGGAAACCCATGATAACTAACCCGGTGGTTTGCTAGAGTATTCTGGAATAACTCTAGCCAATTGGGAACCAGTTGTAATTAGAGTCTATAGTATTCCCAGTTGTTCTTGTAATAAGTGATCCAAATCTACTTCACAAAGGCTTCTCAGATCAATTAAGCCCACTAGTAATATTGGAAGCTTCTCCAATAGATGGCTTGGCAGGCCGCCAAGATATTCAGAGTAGAACAAAGTCAGTATAAATTCCTGACAACCCAAAAATAAATAAGTGATACATCTCAATAAAGAATATTATCTAGTTTTCAATATTTTCCCATTGTAAATTTGTTAATACAACACAGTTACAACAATATAGCTTTATTTTTAATTGATATTAGGTTAAGAAAATACAATATTGAGCTTTCTGCTTTTAACAGTCTTTCATTTTGATAATGTAATCATGTTTTAAAATAAGATTGATTTTTTACTTAAATTGATTTGATAAAAAAGCATTGAGATGGAAATCTATTTGCTACATTACTGGACCATAATCATGTAATTATTCATCCTCTATAAATTTATTTATCAACTCACAGTATAATTTAACTCTGATTTTTATTTTAGACTTCACTTTAACACACCTTAATTAATAAAAAAACTATATTATATTTTTTTATCTGGCTTTTTTATGAGTCTGGGATTATAAGTTTTATTTTAGAACAATAATTTTTGGGTTATTTTTGTAGATTTTTATTATTATTTTATATCAAATGCAAAATATTTAACTGATTTTAAAAGAATATTCTTAATATTAAAAGATTTGAAATTCTATTTCTTATTTGAAGTTTTCTTTGAAGTCTTTTTAATCAATAAAATGATTTATATATTTACCGTTTAATCTTTTATTGAATTTCTCAATTGCAACCTTAAGTGTCTCCTTTAAGTCTAACAAGGATGCTTCATGGGTCTCGGCAAAGTTTTTTGAGTGTTTTTCCTGGAATTATAACATATACTTTATTTTTACCTCTATATATTCGCACTCAATATTATCTAAAAATTGATATTTCTTTTGAAATATTAGTTTTTAATTAAACAAAAACCTTTTTAGTCTCTAGGGTTAAAGAATTCCATTCTGAAGCCAGATTTTTCGATACTTCTTTATGGGAAATGTTTCTAGGATATTTTTTGCTAATGATATTAGTTATTATTTATTTGATACCTATGAATTTTGGCATAAGCCAGATAGCTTCCGCCTTTAACATACTTTCTTCTTTTCCCAGCTTGACATTTTATCTCCAAAGCATTAAAACTAATTTTAACAAATACCTCATACAGCTCCATTATAATTTAAAGACTTTGCTTATGATTATCATTAAGCTCTACCGTTAAAGTAATGTATCTAAAATTTTGTAACGTATTTTTAATTATTAAAAGCTAGAAAATCTATTTGAATGAACTTTACAAATGTTTTTACAAAACTTTCATTTTTTTAAAAAATAATTATAATTAGTCATTTTATAAACTAAATGAATCTTTAAAATACATGTATTTTTATGTGGCAGTATTAATTGATAATTAAATTTTCAACAATTAATTCAATTAGATGATTTTTAAATATTATATAACTATTAAATTCAAATATTTGAAATATCTAAAAAATTAAGAAAGCAATAAAAATCAAGATATATTTAAAAAATATACAGTTTATTTTTCATTTGATGTGACCAGAACTTTAAGTATTTTTAAATGATGTCAGGATCTTGGTGTAGTATGGTAGACTTGATAATCATTCTTCTGACTGATTGGTTAAAGACAACCAATTGCCATAAAGCAGCCAAGCTTACAGAAGTATCAGCTGATCTTGTGCTTGGCTTTGGGTAATCAGTACTATTATTATTACTCCAAATATTGATCCTGATCCAACTATGGTCTTCTCATTGGACCAAACCTAAGTAATCAGGCTTGATAATTCCTGACTATAATCACAGAGCGCTCATCAGCCAATAAGACAGAGGGTTCACAAATAATAATGCAAGTTGGCTACTACCAAACATTTGCGCCTGAAGACACATTGAAACCTACAATTAATATAGAAGGTTGTTCATAAGCATACTGCATGATGCAAAAACCCAATTGATAGGGTAACCAAACTTTCATATGCATAAACTGCAAACAAGATGCTGCTGGTACGCTGATGAGATAAGCTGAGGTCTGGTAATCTATCAAAGTCCCATAACAGACTGGCATGGCTGCCTAACTCTGGGGGCTGAAACTAGCAGTCTGGGGAACAGATAGATTGACTAGTAAGAGTTGGAAGCATCAGAATACAGTCTAGCAAGAGGGCTTATCTACTCTATATAATGTGCTCTCCTGACTAAAGATTGAGCAGAATTATCACCCTTGAAGATAGAGATTGAAGATCTCTATTGTTGTATCACTAATAGACAATGCCTAGTAGTCAGAATAATTCAAATAGGCTGCCACTGTCTATTTGCAGACCAGTGTATTTCTCCTACAGACTTGAAACACTGCCAGGCCGTAGCCACACCTAGACCTGACTGGTAGAAAAGATTGTCCTCACACAATCTATATCAACATCCCTACTATAATGAATAATAAAGATCTTTCCTCAAGACCACAAAATCTTGACAAATGACTTTTAATAAATTAATATTTTATTACCTATATAGAATTTATTAAACATCTTTTTATTGTACTTTATTATTGTTAGTGCCTATAAATTTTCATTATTTTTATATAATACTTAGTTGTTTGCTTCTTCTTTTTAAAACTCAATAAATTATAGCTTAAAATTAAGAACTTAAAGCATAAATTTAAAGAGTTTACTATTAGTCATACTCTGGTTTATTTCAAAGCAGTTTTATAAGTCACTTAAGAACTATATTTTAAAACAAAATACAGTAGTTTTAAAAGCTATGATGACAAGCAAAATACTTCAGATTTAAACAAGTTCAACTCAGATGTAAACAAAAATAGCTAATCTGTAAATAAAATTAGAGCCCAATGAATCTATATTTGTTTATAATAGAATTGGGGTTCTTTTAATTTTTCTTTCAGATGCTTAAGTTTTGTTTACATCTGAGTTGAACTTGTTTAAATCTGGGTAGAAAACCCCATCTCAAAAACACTATCTCAAAATGCGCCATCTCAAATTTAACCCAAGATGGTGTTTTTTGCATTAGTGGTTTTGAATCATAAAGAAAATAAAATAAAATAAAACAAATAATAAAATAGTTAAAATTCATTTATAATTTTATAATGCAGCATCTCAAAATTATGTCATCTCAATTTTGTCACTTTGAGTCAAATTAATTAAATCTTATTTTTATAACTTTATTTACATATGAAACCACTTAGTCTGGGGCGTTTTTATGGCATCTCAATTTTACAACATCTTGATTTAAAATTTATCTTAAACTAAAATAAGATTATTCCCACACTAAATCAAAGCCTGCTGTATACAATTTGAAGATTTTCCTATAGTATTAATCCAATACACTTATACTAAGAATAACCTAAAAAGACGCCACTATGATAGTCCTTCTAGTGATTGTCATTGCTGAGTAAAAAAAACCAGTTTTGTTATATGTGATTTATAACTTTATTATACATGGATACATTGATAAGGGTCTCATCAATAAAATATTTTAATAGTGATTTTAATATAGAAGAGGGTGATTACGCCATTTCAATTTACGTTACTTCAAATTCCACTGGGTTTCATATCACACAATTGATTAGATGCGCACAATGGATAGGGGAAAATAAGGGGAAATTACATATGACGCCAGGCTACGCTATATCAATTCCCCCACTGTGATTCTTGCTTTCCACTTTTCAAAAGTATAGTTTCACGTCTAAAACCACTTAAGCAAAAAATGTAAGAAAACATATGAAAAATTGCAAATATGTATTTTTTGATCTTCTCTAAACGACTGGGTACTTTTTAACACCAGTTGTATAATTTAGTTTTCAATATATTCAAGTTTTACTTTTTGGCCCAGTTGAGGTAGCTCCACCATAAATTTCTTAATTTAAAGTAAAAAAAGGTCAAAATCACTATGTTTTTGAGCTACAGCATGTCAATTACTTCACCTCAATAACGCCATTTTGACTGCAAGTTTTCAGTCAAAACTAAAAGTTTTGCCTACTTGAGCTGCTAATAAAAAATATTTTTACAAAATATAAAACTTTCAAATTTTGATAGTATACATTTTCAGACTTTCTTTACAATTTTATGTAAAAATAATTATTATTTTTATTAAAATCATTCCCATTTTTTCCTTTGAAAACTTTCCCCAAAATACCCATATTTTGTTACTAATTTACTTTTAGATGCCTCCCAAGTCCAACCCCAAAGCTACACCCAAGGCCTCCAAGGGCAAGGTCAACCCCCTAAAGCCAAAAAGATCAAGACTACCCCCAAGAAGCAGCCTGCTAAGGCTAAACCACCTCCAAAGACACCCACGCCTTCCCCTGATCCAGAGGAAACCAGCCCTACCCCTCCCCACTCTCTCTTTGTATACTCCCCCTCAGACCTCCAAGAGAAGCTATTTGAGTTCAATTGCCACTCTGATCCCATATCAGAGCCTGAGAAAGATCAGGAGACTGGTACTCCTGTTGATGACCAAATTGAGCTATGAGATGTGAACAATATCCATAATATTTGCAACAGAAATGGCGTCTTTGCTGTGCCTGCTACTTTTCCTGTTAGATACCCAATTATGTCCAAGAAGGGAGGTGCTGGCTTTGTATACAAGGAGTACATCTTCAGTTGTAATGACAAGAAAAAAGCCATACTTAAACATCACTTTAAATGTAATAACCTTGGGTGCCTAGCAAGGCGTACAACATATGGGTTTAAAAGATTCAAGGTGTTAACTGTAGGCCATAACTGCACTGAGCCTTTTGACCCCCTCTATCAACTTATCTGCTGGTTTTTTTTGGCAAGTGATCCCCACCACCAGGGACCAAACCTCAACTGAGGTGAGGAACAATGCCCTCCTCAACCTTAATGATTCCCAACTTGCCTCTGTTTGTGACGCCTCTAAACTCCAGAGATACCTCACTGATCAGAGGTATGCTCTAAGCACTGAAGGCGTCAGTAAAACATCCATTGATCAGTTGATCCTAACTGAGGAGCAAAAACTGTCCCGCCACAAGGAGAAATTTATTCTGCATAATGATGGTCCAAATGCACAGGAGTTTATTATCTGCTTTGCAACCTTTTTAAGTGCAAGACCTGGCTTGATGTTAGGGATCCACTCATTAGGTAGCCTTTCTCCAATTGAGTGGAGAAGAGCTCCCAAGTTCAACTTAACTAGAGTGGAGACTACTGGAATTCCTATCATTAACATATGGAGTAGATGACCTAGTAATCAAAATCTTCCTAAGAAGAGTATAAAATTATTTGACAAATAGTATACACTGGTGTATCCCAAGACCAATCGATGGGCCTTGGGATGAATGATTGTAGGGAAGCAAGAAGTTTCAATATAGGGAGCATGGTGGCAGCATGGACCAAAACAATACCAAATGGAGTCTTCAGAATTATCAGTGGGGTTTGGTTCTGGAGTTTCAAAGTTCACATTATTCTGGCTATACCCTATTAGCACACAGCAAACCCACATAAGGAGGAGGCATTTCATGAATTTGGGGATGGACTCAACTATCTACTAATCAGTTAGAGTTTAAAAATATAGACTTTATTTGAAATTGGCTGAGAGTAATAATATTTTTAGAGCAGTTTGCTTAGGAGGGAATAGTCAGCTTAAATACTGAGGGAGATCAGGGAGGGACATAGTTGTTACCAATGTCACTGCAAGAGTTGATGAAGAAGTATTGTCTTGCAGGACTGCAGCGGTCTGCAGTCTGCAATGCAGGAAGAATTAAGGTTGGTTCTTACATGTGGTCTGTAATTTGGTACCTTGATTTGATTTGGTGTGGTTTACTGGCTTTGATGTGAACTATTTCCTTGGCTTGATTGGATTTTATTATCTGATTGGTGATTTGGAGCCCCTGGATGTTCATTGGTTTGATTTGTGCATTTAATTTTATGCTGATTGGCTTGAACTCTTTTAATAGCTCTTTTGGAGCTATTAATTAAAGATTATTTACTCTTAACATTATCAGCATTGTTTTCTGAAACTTAGTAACCCAGGTTTATAGTAGGTTTTATATTGTAAATATGAAATATGTGTTTGTTTTTGTTTTTGCTTTCATAGTTAAAAGCACATTTGTTAATCAATTTTGAACGTGATTTTGAACCGTTTTTTTCATAATTGATTGCTGAATGTTGTGTTTTTTTCTGCATTTAAAAATGCACTTTTGAAATTTGTTTCTTTTGGCATGTTAGCCAAGGTTAAACTTCCATGAGCTTCCTTTCTTGTGAAAATAACAGAGTTCCTTACACTTTTCAGATGGTATCTTTTCCACCTGCCCAAAGCTCTTCAGCCAGCTTTGGAATATCCATGGGCAGGTGAAAAATCTAGTTCTTCCCCTTGTTTTTTACCTTCTCCCCAACAAGAAGCAGGGCACATATGTCCTTGCTCTCACTATCCTGAGGACTAAACTGGATGATATCCTCCCCACATTAGAAAAGCAGCCCAATGAGACTAGAGGGCAAAAGAAAAAGACTATCTCCCAAGAAGAAGACACTCCCAATCCCAAGAAGCAGGCAAAAAGCCTGCCATACCATGAATATCTGGTAGTTGATTTTGAGCAGGCTCAGGCCAATGCTTTTATCAAAGTCTTCAAGAGCTCCCCTCAGGGATGCTATTTTCACTTCTGACAAGCACTCTGCCGCCACCATCAAAAGTTCTCCTATCTGCATGAGCTCATCAATTCAGAAGAGTCCAAAGAGGCCAAGAACGTCTTCAACTAATTTAATGTCATTGCACTAGTAAGAAAGGAGGAAACCAATGCCTTCTACATAGGCCTTCTCTACTAGCCCTATATCATTGTCAACCAGAAAGCCTTTGTAAACTTTAAAGAGTATTTTGAAATTTTTGGGTTGGCATATTCCAAGGAACATACCACATCAGAAAAGGAAGTGACTCAATCACCTAGAAATGCTTTAAGCAGGTAAAAGATGGCCTGATCAAGACCATCTCTTCCCTTGAAGGGTGGCATAGTCAATTTGCAACAAGAGTCTGGGTTCATAAGCCCAAATTCAATAAGATAATGGTGCATTTAAAAACCCAGCAAGCCATCTCTTCCTGGCTCTTCAAGACTGTCATGAAGACCAAAGGCAGCCCCCCAAGCAGACTAAGGCGGTAAAGAAATATACTGAAATCAGCAAGGTGGCCCTTGCCTACTATCCCAAGAATAGAAAGCTTGAACATCTTCAGGCCATCTCAGTAGCACTTTCAACCAATGTATGAGCCTTCCTCAATAAACTATTACACTTCTTATTTTTCAGTATTATCATTATTTGGCTTTTATTTAGTATTTGGTACAATTATTTGCTTATTTTAAAGTATAAATCATAGTTATAATATATGAAAATAATTTTTTGTATATTTTGACTTTTGCCCTTTAAGCAGCCTTTTTGCTTCTAATTGATCCCCTTTTTTATTGCAGATTTGAGATCCTGAGGCCTTTTAAGCCTAGAAATCTTTTTACATTTTATTTTGGATTTTTTAGACTTTTTTGGGGATTCAAAAAACTAAATTTTTAAAAACTGTTTTGTCATAGTGACAATGCTGTAAATTAAAATGGTGTTTTAACTAAAATTTCAAGATACCAGATTTTGAGATGGTGTTTTTGAGATGGTGTGTTATACCTAAATCTGAAGCACAGTAGTTTTAGCAGCTATGGAAACAAGCAAAAATACTTCATATTTAAACAAAATGGACTCATATCTAAGCAAATTACAACTATCAGTAAAAATATACACTCTTAGCAGGGATTTTGGGTGTTAATAGAAAAAATGGGTCAACACAGCAACAAAATTCTCACACTCCAAACAAAAATATTCAAAATAAAAACCAAAATATATGGATTAAAAAACAAAAAGTTTGGTTAACCTTTGGTGTCCATATGTTTTACTATGTAAAATGGTGACAAAATACTCTCAAATGTAATGAGTTAAAACTCAAACCAAGAACAAAATACATTAACAACTCAACATGTAAACAAAAAACACAGTCATTGTGTGAAATGAAATGTAAACAAGAATGATACCAAGGTATCAAAAAAAGGCACACAATCTGAAACACAAAATTTAAAAATATTGTGTTGGGTGCTTAAATTTGGCGTAAAATCTGGGGGAAAGGGTGGAAATTATTTCAGGTATTCTAAAATTGGCTTTGTACAACTAAAAACTACTAATTAAGAAATAAAAAATCTATAAACAGGTAGCTGGGCGGGGTAAATTCTAATTAAATAGCCATATTCTGATAAAAAACTAGGGTGTGTCTTAATTGAGTTTTATTTAGTACTTTATTAAATTTTAAAATGGAACAAACACAACAACAGAGTGGTAATGCAGCCAGTGTGCACCAAAGTTAGGGACGTTCCTGCAGGTAAAAAGATTAAATTAGTGCAACACAAGTGCTAACTCAGGAAGGAGACAAGAGAGGAGAGAATATTGATGAGGTTGCACTGACACAACCAGTTTGAGTAGCACAAGATGCAAGGGCATAGAGCATAAATCCTAGGGGTCAAAAGCTAATCAAAATTTTACCAAGGTTTTCATGTTCAAAAAAGTTAGAAACAAGGAAGTTAAGCTTACTTCTTTTGTATTTGACCCCATTTACCACCAGGAAGCAGTCCCAATAGTCATGGCAGAGAAGTTAAGCCTGTGCTTGTCACTATCTGCAAGCTCTATATAAGCAACAGTTACCAAAAAGATGTCAAAGAGCTCAAATTTTATAGAACTACAGAGGAACAGGAGGTGTTAAACAATGTCACAGCCTTCTACAACAAGGTGCTCATGCCTTGTGTTCCAATCACTAATCAGGATCATGGATTGTTGTATATTATGCTGTTAATACTATTTTGATATGGACTTTGAATATTGACACTTGCAATGACTTGGTTTGGTTTGCATTTGAATTCATCAATTTTTATACTTCTTTATATGGGTTAACACTGTTGCACCATCTTTGATAACTCCCTCTTGGGAAATTAATTCCCTGGGTAAATCCCCAAATGATTTCCCAACTAATCATTAAGTCAGTGGCAACCTTATTATTCACCCATCTATTAAGGGGATCAAAAATTTTGATTCCTAAGCAGAACATTACTTGGAAAAGCCCCATGACTGCCATGACATAGATGGATAACATGTGGCTTCTCATGATATTATATAATACTCCAAACTCATATCCAATAAAGTATCATTCTCTTATTAGATTTCCCCTTTATCTTGTTTATTATACTTATCAAAAGTATATACTCAGCAACACTAATTTCCACCCATTCCAGGTTATGCTACCTGCACACCTCTGATTTTGGTACAATTTCTGCTCAGAATGATCTCATCAGCCACTCTGTCTACTTAGTGAATAATCTACTCTCACTGTGTACTATTTAAATAGAATTACTTCCCCAAATAAAGACAATTTTATCCACATTTGTGTTGGCTTTTATAATATTCAAGCTTTTTTCTTTCCTTTTTGTCAAAAAGAAACTCTCTTCTCTCAATACAGGAAATTAAGATATGTGCCCTTAATTTTGCTCTGAATTCTAACCCAAGGCTAGCTTTGAACCTCAAACCTTTTGTAATAAAGAGCTCCTGCGTGTCCTCTTGGATGTTGTCCCCAAGAGTTGAACACAAAATGGTTCATCTTCACCAAAAAAGACAACCCAGAAGTCATTCCCCAAAGCTAATTACATCATCATTCTCAAGCTGATGCAGGAATCTGATGACTTCAAGCAGGCTGTGGCCATTTAAGGGGTGGATCTAAAAATACACAAGTAAAATTTTCAATAAGCACATCAATAACAGGCAGGTTCTGAAAGCCAAGACTCCTTGTATGTATTGACACTGCTCAATAAGGAGCACAAATGAACAATACCTTAGTGAATTAACCAAGACTGCCATATTCAACTAGAAACTATAAAGTTGATGGCCAAGTCCACTTTTGGGATAGAGGCTTTGATTTCCTTTTACTACCATGTGGTTAAGTGTCTGTGGTTCTTGTGGAACAAAACTTGGGATATCTCCCTATGTTAAAACAATGGGGTTGACCTCCTGGCAAGGTTCTAACTAAACAGGCTTAAGACCCACAATCCAAATTCCATGTCAGGCACCCACCCACTAGGGAGTAAACCCCCTAGGTGGTGAATGATTGCAGAGGGATTTAATCCCGTGACCAGGGATCCCAAAGGTAAGGAGGCCATTCCCAGATGGAATAACTCTCTCAGGAGCTGGTACCTGCCTAGGAGGGGATTAAAGCAACCCAGGAAAAAGTACGCGCCAAGATAACTTAACAAAAAGGCCAAAGCCAAAGGACAAAACAATTGAGGTTTGTTTGTCGGAGGAGAGGAACCATAAACCTTGGTTTCTTCACGCACAGGGGGACTGTTGGAAATGGGACTTGCTGTATACCAGACCCCCGGAATCACACGGCGCCAGGAGCTATCCAGTAACTGGGAATTGGCCATTGTGCCTGAGTCAGTGCGGGAACCTATAGAGACACTGGCAAACACCATCAAATTCAGGACTATCCAAAGTAACCATTTATACCCAAGACACTCCCCATGAGGAGCCTTAGGCAATTTCATGGCCTTGGAAATTTAGAGGTTGTATAAAATAAAAGCTTTAACAAACAGCCACTTGGGTGAATGTAGACTTTATTGATTGAAAAAATACTTAAAAGGAGCTTAAAAGCTTTTTATAGCATGGTAGCAGAAATAATATGGAGAAAGGAGTTTGGTAAAGTTGGGGATGAAATGGGGATAAATAGGAGATTTGACAGTTGGGACATTCAAAACTGGAGATTATACCTATTTCCTTATAGTTTTCTCAGTCCCTCAATAATAGAGTACTATAATTACTTAACTTTGGCTCTTCATTATTTGGCATGGCTTGACTGGGATTTACTTCCCCACAGAAACTAGAGGATCAGGAGGTAAATTGCCAGGAACAACGGAAGGAGAGGCCACCAAAGGACCCAAAACCAGGCACAGAACATTACCCGCTTCATTCTTGCAGCCAACGTCACCAGGCGTAAATACCCAACAATTCAAATTATTGTCACCAGCAGTTGATTGGTTAGAGTCCAATTTAAAAGGTAATGATTGGTTTGAACTAAAATTAACAGTTGTTGAATTTAAACCTATATCAGCCAAGCTAAAAACTGACCCGGGTTTGACTTTTGTTGCTGAAAACAGTGACTTGGAAGACATTTCTGGTTTTAAAACAGGTAATAAAGAGCAGATACTGCATATTAATCCATTCCCTTTAGCAGTATCAGAAGCAATTGAAGGTCTCAATAATTCTGCATCTTTAGGCAAGGATAATTTGTTGTCAAGAATGTTTAAGAAAGCATTCCTGACATTCCAAGTGACTCAAAGCCAAATGTGGAAGTTGACTCAAACTTCCAAGCCTAGTAACATGACTAGATAGCAATCACTACACAATGGATACCTTGATTCAGCGCTTGACCCTTTACCAGGAACAAGACACCCCCTGTCTAATCCAATTGATTGATCATTACAATCTTGTCCCTCTTAAAATAATCCCTCAGACTATATAAGTGATACATCTCAATAAAGATAATTATCTAGTTTACAAATATTTTCCCCTTGTAACTCTTCTAAAACAGCACAGTTACAACATTAGTAGCACTGGTAGGTTCTCCATCCTACCTCTATTTTCAAAATTCCTCCTGTTTTCTGTACTTGCTATGGTCAACAAATATACAAAAGAATCATGTCTGGGCTTCCCGTGGATTAGGTGTTCTATACATGGCAACTGCCAGAATTAACTCATTCCGCAAGTTGACTTACTATATGTCAATAATCAGAATCAAAAATACTTTAATGTTGAAATCATTGAAAAGTCAGAATTAAGTTTTAACTCATGAAGACTACTAAATGTTGACACTTTTTTAATAAGCAGAAACCTGTTTCCTGAACATTTTACTTAATAAAAATTAAGCTTCAAGAAACTTTTTAGGGTAATGTGACAACATAGCTTTTAAAATTTCCATAAAAAACTATACATGAATATTAAAAAAAATCATAAAAATATACTTTTTATTTTACTATGAAATTAGCTATCTTTACTATAATAAATTTTTTCCCACTTATAAAAACAAAATAAATCTAATTTACAAAAAGGTACTACATAAAATTTCACATATTATAGCAAAATATAGCAATCAGAAACAGAAATATAAAAGTTTTTTCTATATTGAAAACTACAAAAAACATATAATTTACTAGTAAAATACCAATATAGGCCATGCAATACAGTCTAAAGCATCAAACTATCAATAAAAAATCAATGATTTTATAAAAATAGTACCATAAATTATTAATGAGTTATTTAGAATAACTATTTATTTGAAAATATTATACTTAATATATAAAAATTATATAAAAAAATTGGCAATAATCAATAAATTTAATGAAAAACTAGACTGTAATAACCTGGTTGCCATTAAGAACTGTGGCAATCTTCTTGATGTATTCTCCTATCTCTGAAAGATTATATTTGGCCTTGACAAAGTCCTTGATCTTCTCTTGATACTGTTTCTCTTTGGTGGTTCTATTCTTTTTAGATGGGCGGTTCTCAATATCTCTGATGGATGCAGCAGTCTTCCCCTGTTGGACTTTGAGGTGCTCGTAGAAGGTGTTGTATCTGGGCTTGATTCCAAAGGAGGACTTGATATGCTTATGCCAGCCCTCCAAAGATGAAGTAGTTTTCATCTCATCCTTAAGAACTGCCTGGTAGAAGTTTCAGTTGGCTTTGGCTCTGGGCTTGCTCTGGCGCTTAGTGACCTTACGTCTAATCCACTGTGGTTCATAATATTCAATGAAAGGGTAGAAGGCACCATCCTGTTTCTTGGCATATGAATCCTGGCATAGGAGCTCAAAGGCTTGTCCAGCATGCTCTGGCTTTACAAAGGCTAGTGCTATAAACTTCTGAATTAAGAAGTTGCACTTTCCTGATGTATCTAGATGGTGGAGCTTGCTGAGCTCAGGTAGACCCTTTAGTTGCCTGTTGACAGCCTGTCAATAATGGAAAAAAAACACCCCTGGACCTCTCCATCAAAGTTATTTACAAAAGCGTTATACTGGGCAGTTTCATAGTCCATGATTATAGTTGAGGGGCCAAGTGCTTTATCTTGAGCTTCTTTTTCTGCAGCAAGGGTGGCTTCATCCTTTTCATCATCATCTGGGTTGGCTCTAGTGTTATGGCCAGGGGGACTCTTTCTATTACTGGGTAGGGCTTTGATGCCCTCCTGAAGGATTTTAAAGGCCCTTGTGTAGATTTCTTCTGTTGTCCCAGGAAGCAGAAAGTAGGCAAATGGGAGCACCTTGCCTTCAATAAGGGAATTTACAACCCATAGTTGGTAAAAAAGGCGGGGCATACTGCAAAGGTACCATCACATAACCAGGTCTCTGAATCCCTCAACTGCTCCAGGTTCTGTTGTGTAGCATAGCATATAATTCTTGCCTCTTCTGTAGGACCATCATCATTTAAAAGGAATACCTCATCACCATTGAACATCTTTAACTCCTCTGTCAAGACTAACTCTCCTTGAACCATGGCTGATTTCTTTGGGGGGACTAGGTCACAGCGTTTGTCACATATGTACTTCACTAACTGGTTGCAGTCGGGGATGAGCTTCAGGTTCTCATTACTTAGGTGTGTGGTGGCCTTAACTGCCAGATCAGAAGTCTTGACATCTTTGGATACTGGGACCATTTGGTAGAGGTACCACTTTAGAAGCTTTTCAATAAGATTTATTGGAGCATTGCATGTGTGCTCTCCTTTTTCACTAGTGACTTTATCCCGTCCTTCTGTATTGATTCTGGCAGCACAGCTTCTATCTTCACATACATAATGCTTGCTTCTTCCTGCTCTCTTCTGATTGTTGTAATTGAAAACATAGTCATCACAGACTAAACTTGCACCTCCTTTGACAGACATTAGAGGGAAAAACTGAGGGAACTTCTTTGGGAGCTTAAACTCTCCTTTGACGTTACATATATTGTGAACCTTTAGGGGATCCTATGGTCCAATTGGTGCTTGATGATAGTCAGACAGGTAATCATCAGGATCTTCTTTATTGATACTTGATGAGGAGGATGGAGGTGCAGATTTGTTGGGCAGTGGAGGGGAATTATCTGGAGTTTGATTCTTGCGCTTTCTGGACTGGGATGAGATTGATTCCTTGGGACTTGATTCCTTTGAGCTTGATTCATCTGGGCTTGGCTGGGGTTCTGGACTCTTGGGTATCTTTTTTCTTCCTTGCTTGTTTAGTGGAACCTCATCTCCTTCTGATTGGTACCAGCTTGGAGAAGAGGAGGGGGCAGGGGAGGGCTCTTTGCTTTCAGGGTCTGGGGTCTTCTCCTTTGTCTTCTGTTTTGTTGAGGGCTCTTTGGCTGGTTTTTTGTTGGGGTAGGGACTTTGGGCCTTTCCAGAGGCTTTGGGTACTTTCTTTGTTGACTTGGGGTTATTTTGTGGCTTCTTGGAAGATTTGTCCTACAATAATTAGAGTATAGTTCATAAAGTAAGAATAATCATATGAGACATGAATAAAATTAAATAATAATCACTTTTTTTAAATTTTATTAATAAGTAAATAGTTTATAGAAGTACAGAAAGTAATTTTAGAGCTAGTTTATTATTAAAGAATAGAAAAAACCCATGTTTAAGTAAAAAAGTGACATTCTGGTAGTCACAGTAGTCAAAAATATTTAATTTAGTTTTTCAGCATAAAAAACGCTTTAATTTTGACGTTGACATACTGACAGTCAGCATTAAACTAAAAAAACACTATGTAAATCACTTATAAAGCTTGGTTAGTATTTACAGAGTTGGTTTTTTAAGGCCAAAATTGATTATTTTTAAATTAAAAAAATTAAAGAGTTGCATATGTAACTTATGAAAACTAAATAATAGGGATTGTAGAGGGAATTCTGAAGTACAGCCCTGGGTACTTTGGCCTGAATTACCATACCATTGTATGTGTGCTTTTTGTTAAGCGGCAGTGTTTTACTAATAAATAAGTGAAGGTGTCAACATTCAGGCAGTCAGTGTTCTTTTATAGCAACTCTCCTATTAAATCTCGCTTAAATTATGTCACTTTGTTTGCTTAGCCAAACCCCTTTGTTGCAATTTAGGCAACATGTTTATTTAATACAAAGTTGACATTATAATTACATATATAAATTCTAGCTTTAACATATGTGTGTTGGCTTAAGTGGACTTCCAGAAATAAGCTATAGTTTATCCAGTGAATTTAAAATAACAGTAAATATTCAAATAATACAAAGAATGCTCTAAAAGTTGGCATATGTCTTTGTTCAATGCTTATCTTAATATACATTTAATAAAAACAGTAGTATAAAATATAAAAAGTAGTTATTTTTAGAATATTGTGTATTTTGTTAAGAAATTTATGGATTCTTATTTGGGTTCAACATCCAGATATTACTTACTGTAGTCAACCTTAATGTAAAAGTACAAAGAAACTTACATTTTTAAAGTAAATTATATTAGTTTTTTGGCTTAAAATTAAGCCTTTGTTTAAATGTTGTCAACATTATGTATGTTCCTTTTTAATTTTGCAATTCTGACTTAATAATTCACTATGAAAAATTAGCTTAGTTTTGAAAATGCCCAATTCCGGCGGATAAATACCAAAAAAATGTTAATTTCCTGAATGTTGACAAATTGTCAACATTTGGTAAGTCAAATTGTGGAATGAGTTAATTCTGGCGGTTACCCTATACACCAGGGACCAAGATACCAGAGAGGTATGTACTGTATCAGAACATGGTGATGCTGGTCCCTGCCTTCAATTCATTATTAGCCTAAGGGTTCTTCTAGGCTCCCTCCTCTATTCCCCGACCAATCAGCAAAAACACCATGCCCGCCTATGTAGCCCAAAAATTGCATAGCACTGCCTTGTAACCTTTTTCTGGGGCCAACAACAACAACGCTGCTGCATGGATCCAGTCTGCCCAGAGCAAATAGGTCCAGATGGAATGCCCACAGCAATTTTGGATTGCAGAAATCTCCATCCACCTGACCCACAACGCTAGCACCTGGTGCAACAAGTGGCATGATGATCATACCAAGAAGAACTGGGACTCTTTCAAACAGTACTTATTGACAAGATTTTTAATTAAAGACACATCCCTTATTATTATACGCCAAGTAAAGAACCTTAACCAGACAGGCACCATGAAGGAGCTCACCTGCGCCTACAAGGAACTCCAACTTCATGCACTATCTGACATGGCCTTTGAAACCCCAGCCACACACCTCATGTACTATTACTCCCTCAAGTTGCATGTGATGAGACATGTGAACCTGGACCAGGTGACCAACCTGCAAAGCTTGTACCGTGAAGCAGAAAAAGCGGAACAAACATCCAACACTCTTCACAAAGCGCAAATTGGAAAACAAGAGAGACCCAAAGATTCTCACACAGGCGGGTGCTCCAATTGACCACCTCCTGGGAACAACAACAAAAACTCAAACCACAAACCCGCAGGTTTGAATGGGCACAGAAACAGGAAGAATGGCTAGTCAAACTGTACACATTTCTGTGTCACTGCCACACAGGGCAACCAAGACAAGGAAAAGCCTGGGGAGAGCATTAAGCAAGCCAAGCTCTCCCTGCCAACCTTCTGCCTTGCCAAATAATGAGTATTGTCCAGAGGACATGGATCAGTGCCCAATAATACAGGTCCCTTCAGGAGATCCAGTGCTCTACATCATCACCAGACATCCCAATAAACTGATGTCTTATTATTTCTGTTTTTGAAGTTACACAGGTTCAGCCCTCTTGGACTAAGTTGCAGATTATACCCTTGTCAATAGCAAATTTGTGAACAAGCTCAAGTTAGTCACTAATCCTTCACAGATTAAGAACATGGTTTTAGCTGATGAACATCACATTGCTGTGACTCAAGAGACCGCCCCTTTTTCCATCACGTTGAAAAACCTCCACTCAACCATCCAAGGTGTTGTGAAAATCAGTCCTTCTAGTCCTTCTGGTTACTTCTTGGTTGCTTGCTTGAAAAGAACTGGAAAGGCTGTATTCACAATGGCTTACCACTGATAAGATGACCTTAAGTCTTTACCTATCCAGTGGAGGTAACAACTAAGAGTAATTAAATGTATATCAACAGTAAGTGTAAAAGTATATTTATTTGATAAGAGTAGGGAGAGTTATATAGTCATTAAAATGCTAATAACCCAGGCTAAATTCATGTGACTAGTTATCACTGTGCATATGAGATGGGTTAATCTGAGGCACTAATCAGGGTACTTCTGCACATGAATAACTTTTCTAATTAATCCTTGCATCTATATAACCTCATATGCAAGATTTCAAGTATTTGCATAAATTTCTTAATGTCTTAGGAACACAACAACTATAGAGGCTAGAACCTGATCTCATCATACTCTGGCAGCATTTAAAGGCATTTTAGATGTATATCAAAGTCAACTGATCTCAATATTATTATAGTGCTATAGCAATATAAACTTATAAAAGATTAAGTACTTTAATTATACTAAAATAAAGATAAAATTTAGTATTAACTATATTATATTAACTAGCCACAATTGTGATAGGCTAATCAACATAACCTAGCTCATTTTAGGACACAAGGCCCAGTCATTAATTTCCCAAGATTTGACATGGTACTTGGTCTGAACTGGTTGAGGAAGAACAACCCTCACATGGACTGGGCCACCTCAGTGTTAACCATCAAACAGGAAGGAGTCAATCATCAAATTTACCCCAACATGGTAGATCAACTTCTTTTGGAGCATTTATTTGTGCACATTACAGAGACCCAAGAAGAAAAGAATAACCTCAAGTAAATTGACTGGGACTACTGCCAGTACAAATGGCATACACTTCAAAGAGCAGCAATATACTATCACCCATAAGGATCAGGAAATAGTGGCTTGTCATCCAGAGATCTTCAAGGAGGCCCTTCCAGGCCTACCATCCAAGAAACACATACAGCACACTGTCACAAGTGACACCTGAGTGCTAAAAATCAAGATGACAGTGTCCCGCCCATTTGACTTGAATTTGATCCTAATAATAACTCAACCAACAAGGAGAAAGCAGCCTGTCTACTTGAATTAAACCCTGAATTTCTAGGAACTGCCAGCCTTCAGATCATCAGACTCAAACCAGAAACCAACCCAACCTTGAAGAAATCACTGATCCTGACTAATGAAGCACTGACCACTTGTGGACCTTGCCTGTACATGGACCCACCCAACCTAGTAATTAGATGCCCCAAATTGAACAGTTTCTCTGTGGACTGTCAACACCCCGCCAATGAGGTGTTACAAAATATAGCTAAAGACCAACACCTGACTCTGTGGCCAGGCGGGGTGCAGGATAATGACAAATATCCTAATACTAAGATGGAAACTGAAATCCTTTATCTGAATTCAGTCAATAACACACCCCTGCCAGTTGATATCACCAAGTATTCCCAAGCCCAAGTAAACTCCAGCACCCAGCCCAAAGGAATTTTTAAAAGTTTTTCCATGGAAGATGAGCATACTTATACCCTGGAGCTGCCAGGAAGTTTCTCATTGCCATTATTGCAATAAAAGTGTTATGAACCTTTGGTTTGCTCAAGCTATTACATACTTACTATTAGCACTTTTACTTTTACAGATTAATTACTCTGACCCCACCCTGACAGTCTACTAATTACCAGAAGCATTTGAAAAGCTTCTTGAGTCATAATTCCCTACTGTAACACCCCATGGCCTAGCATATCCCTCTGAGTATTCTCTTAAGCCAGCCTACTTGTTACACATGATACTACCAGTGACCTCTCAACCCAGTTGTCCTTTGAAACCTGAGACTGCCGCTGATACAACCTCTACTCAGCTATTTAGAGACCTCTATATTACCCCCACTGGCCTCATCAATTCCATGGTATCTTCCAACAGCCCTTGGGCCTTGCTAGGCAAATATTTCTCTTATATTGTGAAGTTAGCACTTATCCTGTGGTGATCCCTCCCCTCTATGCCTTCTGGACAACCCTCTTCCAACCTGCCTGAACCCACCACAGGTTGTCTTCCTGACACATGCCATCCAACAAAAGGGTGCAGTTCCCAAGGCAAGTCCTATATACTGTTTCACACCCAAAAAGGGAAATATGCTCCATGCTTACCTCAAGAAAGTCCTGGAGAAGGGAATCATTTGGCCCTCACAGTCACCCTTTGGGGCCACAGTATTCTTTGTTACAAACAAGGATAGATCCTTAAAACTAGTCATCAATTATTGTGCTCTGAAAAAATTGTCATTAAGAATCATTACCCTCTCCCACTCATCAATAACCTCTTTTCTGCCCTAGGTGGGGCAACAGTATTATCAAAGATTGACCTGACTACTGGGTATAATCAAATTTGTATCAAAGAGAAAGACATTCCCAAGACGGCATTTTGGACAAATTATGGTTCATATAAATGTGTTGTACTTAACTTTGGAACAACCAACACTTTTTGACCTTTTTTACATTAATGAAGGAAGTCTGTACACTTCACATTGGCAAGCACGCTCTGGTGTACCTAGACAACATCATAGTGTACAGTCCCACTGTCAAGCAACACCACAAAAACCTGGAAGTGATGTTTACAACCCTAGCCCAGAACAAATTCCTGTTCAAGCCCTCCAAATGTCAATTCTACCACAAGCAACTCCCTTTCCTAGGGCATGTGGTTTCCAAGGAAAATATCAAGTCAGAGACACAAAAGATTCAGGCTATCTGCAAGATGTCATCCTCTAAGAATAAAGCAGAGCTTAGGGCCTTATTAAACATGATAGCTCACGTTCAACACTTTATACCAGACTGTGGCATTCTCACAATGCTGCTGTCTGCCATTACAAGCACCAAATCCAAGTTCATGTGGACCCCTCAACAAGATTTTTACCTCTGCTGTTTAAAAGAGAAGGGGTTGTCTGCTTCCATCCTATAATATACTAAAAGAGATGACAACTACCAAATGGAAACTGACGCCTCTGATGCCTCTATTGGAGGTGTACTCTGAATCAAGACATCCACTTGAGATTTCCTGCCAGTGGCCTACAAGTCACTCAAGTTAACCAATGGGGAGTGCTGCTACCCTATTCATGACAAAGAGCTGCTGGCCATTTTCCACTGCTTGGTCAAGTGATGCTGTTACCTATAAAGACAGGAAGAGTTTACTGCGCCAACCAAACATAAATCACTTGTTTATTTAACAACAAAAGACAAACTTTCCAGACAACAGTCTAGCTGGATGGTGTTTCTGGAACAATTTAACATGAATATAAAATATAAACCTTGGCTGGAACTCATCACAGCCAACACCCTATTTTGACTATACGTTAGAACCTCAAGAGGCCAAAATAGGCTAGACCCAGACTGGTCCCACTTGGTGCTTCAGACCAAGAATAAAGGATTCCCTCCAGGTACTATCAATATTATCAGGGACACTGGTGTTAAGAATGAAGTCCTATTTGAAGATGTCTACATAACACTCCATTTTAAAATGACAGATGGAGTGGTTATTCCCTTACATCCCAATACACCAACAGGTTGATAGCATCTTGCATTATCACAGAGACTTGGGCCACACCAAGAGCCAGAATCTCTACAAATTCTTGATGCACAAGCACTGGTGATCAACCTTATACTGGGACATACAGGAAGTGTTTGACCAGCGTGAAGTATGTGAGAAATTTTCCAAAAGCAACACACCACCAAAGTCTGTGCTCCCTATCCGTACCCAGCTATCTTTCAAAGTATGGGCCCTGGGTATTGTTGGGCCCATGCCAGGAAAGCACAACAATAAAACGTATGTCATCACTGCCATCAACTTTGCTACCTGCTGGCCAGTGGGGCAGGCTATCAAAGCCCACACAGGCAAAATTGTACAAAAATTCATAGGCAAGAAAATCATCAGTAAGTTTGGAAAGCCATAATTATTGATCACAGATGGGGGCAAGAAATCAACCTCCAAAGACACAAATGTTTATCTCACCAAAAATGGGGTTAAATACACCGTGATCACACCATATCATCCTCAGGAAAATGGCAGAGTAGAGAGTCTCAATGATAGTCTAGTGCAAGTCCTGGCTAAGATCACTACTGGCAGACATGAGGACTACCATAAACAATTGGCAACTGCACTGCTTGTGTGCTGCACCCAAGTAAACCAATCTACCAGGAAGGATTCTTTTGAGCTAGTGTATGGAACACAACCAAACATTATCCAAGCCCTTAGCGGGCCCAAGTTAGAAATACCCAGAAAAGCGCCTCCCTGTTCAGACCCACAGATAATTCATGCTAACTGTGACCAAGAGAAAAGAGAAAAACACTTACAGGACACAATTGTCCCTATCTAAAACAGGCAAAAAGCCGGCAATAAGATATGGGTGATGAACTCCAATAAGAGCAAACTTCAGCCAGAGAAAGTGGGCCTTTCCTTGTGCTGAAGGGAAACAATAATAATACTTACCTAGTAAAATGTAAGGGAGTTCATCCCTTTCATAAACATTACATCAAAATCTGGGTCAATTGGTATACACAATGATAAAGAAATTGCATTTTTAAATGCTAAGATGGGAATCAACAATAATAACAGATTGATTGAATTAATCAATATGGAAACACATTTTAAATTGATTAGCAAATGTGCTGTTAAAAGCAAAAACAAAAACAAAAGCAAAAGCAAAAGCTCAAACCAGGTTGATAGTATAAATTATAATTTAAAATAAAAAATCCAGGCACCAGATAATGGATTTGACAGCAACCGCTTAGTAGCATTTAAAATTAGCTCCAAAACTCCCAATACAGCCTTTCAACCTAGAATTAAATGCTTAAAATAAAATTGACAATATTCAGGGGAACCACCTAGCTAATCATTTGATGTGGAGCAACCAAGCCAGAGAAGTAGCACTCATCCAGGCCCAAAACACTATCTCAAACCTAGTACAGTATAATACTGCAATTCAATAACCCAACTCACCTCTTATTGCATTGCAGGCTGCAGCCTGCTGCAGTCCTTCAAGGCAATACTTTCCAAACTACTCTTTCAGGATCACCTAGTAACCACTATGTCCACTTCTCCACTTGACTTCAGTATTTAAGCTGAACAATCACCTCTTTGCCAATTGCTCCAACAATTTATATTCCTATCTTCATTTCAATAAATCTATATTTTTAAAACCCTCTAAATTGTGATTAGTAGATACCCAGTATTCCCTGCCTCCACATGAAGCTCATATTTATAATCTGGGCCTTTTGTTGGTTAATTGGGCTTGGACAGGATAACGTGAACTTTGAACGCCCTAAACCCACTCCAATCAATAAATAAGAAGACTCCATTTGGTATTGTTTTGGACCATGTTGCCTCATGCCCCATATATTGAAACTGCTTGATTTCCCCCAGTATCCATCCCAAGGCCCCTGGTTGGTTTTGGGATATACCAGCGTCTATTACCTGTTAAACCACTTCACTCCCTTCCTGGGGAGATTTTTCTTATTTGGTCACCTTTTACACATGTTAATGATAGGGATCCCAGTAGGGTCCACTCTAGTCAAATTCAACCTGGGAGCTCTCCTTCACTCCATTAGAGAGAGACTTTCCAATGAGTAGATCCCTGACATAAAAGGACTAAGAAAGAGGAAACATGACAAAGTTCTTCTTTACAACCAATTACGCCCCTGAAAGGCCCAACAGAAACAGTGTAAGACTGTCCTCCCTGCAACAGAGCAGCAGCTGATACAGTATGACGCCCGGACTCCTAACAACCTTCCAGCTGACCTTTCAATTGAGAAATCTGACCCTCAGCTGGGGGTGTCAAAACAACAGGGTGGACACCCTGGCAAGGTTCCAACTAAACAGCTTCAAGACCTGTATCTGACTTCTCAGTGACCTAAAGCCAAATGAAGAAGTTGAATCAAATTTCTTAACCTAGAAACTTGACCAGATAGCAATCACCACACAATGAATACATCAATTCAGCGCTTGACTCTCTACAAAGATTGGGCCACCCCCTTAACCATCTAAGTGAGTGATCACCACACTCATTTTCCCAATATCCAAATTCATAAGTAACTACATATAGTTATCTCCTAATAAAGATAATTATCTAGTATACAATCATTTTCCCCTTGTAACTCTGTTAAAACAGCACATTTACTACACTTATAACTGAAACAGCTGTCCAACATTGATACCCAGAAAAAGCATGCAGAGGTGTAAACTGCTCTTAAAAATAAGGGGGCAATCAAATTATAATATGTTGAAAAATTGGCATTTACCTTGTCTATGCAAAACAAATAAGGCTATGTCCCCAAAGTTCAAATGAAAAAGTAGCTTGGCATGCTGCAGTCTGCTCCACAGCCTATTCAATGGTGGCTCTCCTTGGCCCAAAGGGGATTGAGATGTACCAAATGATATTAGGATCTAACAACAGCCGTACCTTCTTATCAATTCTCCAATTGGTCCAGGAGTACCTTAGGTGCACAATCCTGGGATTCACTAATTTCATTGTACTGGATAATTTTGGACTCTATAGGTAGCAGATATTCTCAAGGTATTTCCAACAGTTGATACAGGCATTGCAGTTGACCCACAACAATTGGCTGCATCAAAGTTGTGCCTTTTATTATTCCCCACCTATTCCCCATTACTAAACACAATCAAAAAGATTTTTGGTGTCTCAAGAAAGTTGTCAAACAGAGACGCCAACTGGGACAAAGGACCTGTTTGATTTGCTGCAGGCTGAGATCCACACCCTTCCAGCAGAAACTGTGGCCAAGTTTTATGGCCACACTGATTTGTTTATCCCTGCATGCCTTGCCAAACAGCCAATCAACTGAAGGGTGTATCTATTCCAAATATTTCTATTCTTCTTTAATTTATTTTATAAATTTATCTTTTAATTTTATCTTTCAAATCTATAAATGCTCATTTTATATTTAGACTAGGTGGTTGCCCTGTTTGTCAGGGATTCCTTCCCTGACTATTTTAACACTTTAAATACTGAGCACCAACAAGAAGAAGAGAAAAAAGCTATTAATAACATTAACTTTATTAATAGGATTAATTCAAACAAACAGAACAAGGATTGAACCCAAAACTTTATCATGGAGACTAAATTTGGGTTTAACAGTGAAATGTGGAATTTTTTACCTATTTATATGACAGCCATTCAATCAATTTTTGCTTCAGACTCAAGAATAGTTAAAAGGATCACAAATTTCAACACTTACTGCTTAGCACATGATTGGCTGCTTATAGATCTTTGCCCACCTCAAGAGACAATGTTAATGCTTAATTGTGCACTGCCTTTAACCTTTATTTCTTATTTAAGCGGGTTTAACCACTGCATCTTGCAGAAATATGCCCTCTGATGCATATTGTTTCACTTGTACTTTCATACCTTTACTTTGGTGATTGGCTAACACTTGTACTTTCTTCTAAATCAGACCCTCTAAAAGGCCAAAAATTGTATGAGACTTAAACTTTATCCCTCTCATATTTCATAAAAGCCTCTTAAATTCTGATAGCTCATATCAATATTTAAGTCAGCTTGTTTCTACTATTTCACTTGTTCTAGAAATAAATATTATTCTCTTTTAGTAATTTTTTCTGTGCATAAGAACTAGCCTTATATTGATATCCACTTAGCACCATGAATAGGAATATCTTCCTGTACTGGTTACTAACTCTCTTACCCTGGTTGAACTTGTCCTTGAAAGGTCTCATACAACCCACCAACTGGTGCAACTCTTCATCTGACAACTCCCACAAGGAAGAGTCTTTAGTAAATGGTTGGTTTAAGTATTCATCCGGTCATTGGGGACGCAAATTTCACTATAGCTGTTGTGGCTGTCATGTACCAAGGTGCTAAAGGAGAAATCAAGCCATCTGGATATTGTGTCACAAGAGTCCAATAGAGGAAAGGCACAAAGCGGGTTAGGTAAAGAAAACCTGCAGCTAAGGGGTGGTAGGCACCAAGGTTGGGAACAACAACTTTGGCCAGACTAAGATGGTCAGAATGACCATCCCAGCTCTACTGTGGTTGTAGGGCTGTAGAAAGAGTGGAGCAGAGGAGTTATATGGAATGCCAGCTATTCCAGGATCTGGACTTGGCTGGTAGTCCATTAGTGTAGGTCTAGGGCGGTACTCTAGTCTTCTGGTCTAACTTCTGCTTAAGTTGTGTATAAATTGAAATCCTAATAAAGAAAACAAAACTGTATATTAATTCACTTTATTTGGCGTTGTCTGCACTTGATTTAAGCATGGGTAAGTGGGCTTTATACTATTCATCTGGTCTACCTTGGAAGATACTACTTCCTACTCCTTGTGAGCTTTTGGTGTCCCAACTCTTGAGTACTGGCTTCTGGGAAGTAGTGGAATGTAGTTTGGGAATTGAGTATTGGGATCTGAGCAACTTGATCTGAGCAGGGGAATTCTGTTATTGGCTGGCAGTTAATTGGCTGGCTTCATTATTCTGAGATTTAATTTAGTTGGGGAATGGGGCTGGAGCAGTGCCCATTAATTCTTCAGTTTTTGAATCATTGCCTGTTGATGGGTGATTAATTTTGACTTGATCACAACTTGAAAGTAATTTTGAATCCTGCAGCTTAACTGAGGTGCTATGCACACCCAGTATTGGCTGCATTATCAGCAACCTCAGCAGCTGCAAGATTATTCACTAGCACCTCTGTGCAATTGGTGGGTTTGGGAGCAGAAGTAACAGAAACCATGATTAAGTCAGATCTGCTACAAAACCCAGCAGATTCAATTCAGAGCAGCATTGGGTGCGCCCAGCCCAATATAAACATTAAGACTGGGTTCCCCAATGCCATTGGGAGCCACAAGCTTCCCCGGGTCAATTTTATTACCGGCCCCAGGTTGAATCCTTCCTGGTGGGCAGTTAAAACTTCTTAAATAAGCCAGGGCAGTTCAAACTGAATCTTGCCCGCCCTGGTGGGTGGTTGGGGGCTCAAACCCCCCAGCAGGCTTTTGCAGCCGCCTGTGCTTTTGCTTGGCGGCCGAGTGTAGGGGTTTGATCTCTGTTCTGGGCGCCGTACGGCCGGCCCTTACAATGGCTTCTCTTCTCCTACTCCCCCTGAAGCTGATGTCTCCCTGGTTTGTCCCAATGTGTTGTTTTACATCATGGTCTACTTGGTAGCTATTATCTCCTAGGTAAGTTCAGCTCCTTGATGAGGAGATTTGTCTATCTAGGTCAGTTTGGACACCTTGCAATGGTGACAGTACAAATAGGTTCTTTTGTAGAAGGTTTGAATCTGGGGTAACTGTCAGCATTTAAACTGTCTACATTTAACATCCTCTATGTTGACAATATCCAAAAAAAATTTATTTTTATTGTATTTTTATTGATTTTTTTACCTTAAATAATTTTTCCTGGTGTTAAGTGTCAAATTTGATTTTAATTTTCAAGTCCTAAGTAAAAGTGTAAAAAATAAAGCCAAAATAAAATCTGGGATTGTTGAAATGGAGGATGTTACATGAAGACAGTTTAAATTATTATGGTTTCCTAGCAACCACTCCAAATCACCCATATGACAAGATACAGGTAGAAAAGGCTCAATGGCTCCATGGTTCAGATCATCTTCAAATTTCATAAGAACATGTTAATCCATATTAACTGAACATTTGCCCACTGCACTCTGCATCATGTGGGCCAGAATTAATTTTTGGCACTGGGGTCAGTCCCAGTAAACTAGTTTTAGCACCCCAGATAATTTTTAGGACTTATATAGGATAAACTAACTTTGGCTACTATTATTAACTTTCCCTTGCTATCTCATTCTCTCTTCCCCAATAGTGCACCTGGGCCTAAGAGGCAGAACAGGTACAGGAAGGTACCAAACATCTCAAAGCATGTTATACTGTTGGTATCTCATGTATGTATTTGACCCAACCATACAAAGCTGGATCCTCAAGTTCTTGAGCCCTTCAAGGTAGTTATGGTTATATTTAAGAAATCCTACCACTTGGAAGATGCTAAGGGCAATATCAAACAGTTTTCTCACAACTGGTTATGCCCCTGCTACACCAACTCATCCATAAATCATTTTCCACATATTTTATGATGATTTTCAAGGTTAAATAGTTATAGAACACAAGTGGTGGAACAGGGGACAGGGCAAGTGTTGCAACCAAAGAGGACACTTCAGCTGCCAACATATTTCACAATACCTAGGGATGCTCATTGAACCAGCCCATTTTGGATCCAATACCATGCCCTCTGATAATACCTTTAAAATAGCTGAATATTATGTTTTCTTATAAGAGTGAGAGAAATTAATAAAAAGATATCAACCATGAATTTATCCAAAACACTGTTGATCCCTATCCTGATCATTGCTTCATGCACCATCCCCTGGTGTCTCAGTGGCATATTCCCATGGTATATTTTCATGAATACTGCTATTCACCATGTATTGATTTTGCCTTTGGTGGGCCATTTTGAAGACAAATCTCTCGCTTTTGCTTTTGCCTCTCAAAATGAGTTGATGACTGAATCAGGAAGTACAATTGTTTGTTTTCTTGACTCTGCGCAACTCACTTGCCCCACTAATGCTGGTGGCAAGTGATCCTACCGTCCTGGTAGTGTTTTGTGGTATTCCTAACCACTATATATTCCATTTCACATTCACCAATAAAAATTAAGTTCTATTCTCATTTTTGTCTTTGTGTCTTCTGTACTTCCGCGCCTCTCTCTAGCCATGCCTAGCAGAGATTATTCATCCAGGGCTAAAAGGTAAACACATAGCCTTCCCTGTCATCTAACCAAGACTTAGTATGAATCCAATCCTAAGGTTAGGATTCCCTGTTGTGTGTCTGTGCCGCGCCTCAGAACACAACAAAAATGGTGCTCACTACAGGGGCTGTAAGCCCCTCAGTTATCCCTTTTGCATCCACGTTTTCAGGTCCTTTGCCTCTGCCTATACAAGAGTCAACTTCACCTGAAATTACCAGTCCTCCTATTGAGGAAGATATTGACAACCAGCCTATTACCCCCACTATACTGAACCTCGGAAATGGTCCCTGCCTAGTTGCTTACCCCATGGGTACCCCTGACTTGGAGCAAGTCATGTCAGTAGCCCTTGAGATAGCCCGTAAAGGAGCTATCCCTCGCCTTCATTTGCAGTTCAGTTGGGCTGAATACTACAAATTAATTGTGGCTCCTCAATTTCCACATCATCTCCTCTCAGCGGCTGGCTCCGCTGAGCACTTACTATTGTCTTTTGTGCAGCCTGCCTTGGCCCACCATCAAGTGGTATTGGGGCTTCACGTCCAAGAAATCTTGTCTCTGCAAGCAGTGGTTACTCATCACTGGGACCAGTTTGCTGCCTACCAACAGTGGATTCATTCCCTGTTTTCCTTGGTATCTAACAATCAGCGCAACTCTGTCACCTCCCAGACCTTTTGGTTAATTCTATCAAACAAATGTGCCAGTCCATCCCCAAATACGTGAGAGAGTGTCTACACAAGTTTCACCAGCTAGAACAACCCTGGCAAACTCAAGTAGATTCCACCTTAAACGCTTATATCAATGACTTTGAACGACTTGTGCAACAACTCAATGCATTCAGCACATATTCCTTTGAGCAACTACAGAAGGTAGTGGACTTTGCTGTTAATGGCCTCAATGAACTCAGTGCGGTGTTTGATCAAGAAAGAGCTGCCACTTCTGCTGCTATAGCCAAACTCCAGAGTCAAGTGAATGAATTAGCTACGCCCAAGCCAGATGTTCTGTCCTCTCCCCCTTCTGATGACTTGGCAGATTGAGAACAAAGAATATGGGACGCTATTTGAGAGCTACACGTAACTACTTGCAGTCAAGGACGTCCTGCTGAAGCTCCTCAACCTGATCCCCAGGTGCTTGAATTGACTGCTCAAGTTGCAGAGCTACAGCAAGAATTTGCCACACTACGCAAAATGATGGCAACTGCTGCTAGTTCAGTTGGGGTTGTCAATGAAGATGGTTGCTGCCCTGGCTTACCAGGAGCCCCTCAAATCCAATGCGCTAGGGAACTAATTGCCCTAGTTAACAAGGTGGATCAATTGAAGCGGGACCATACTGAACTGGATAGAGACATACAAGAGATGAATGATGTGATTGACTCAGTAAATGACAGTTTTGCCTCTTGCCTCTCAGTGGGGCCTTCCCTTACTTCTTGACTGGCTGAACTCTCCATAATAGTGACCACCCAAGGTCAACGCTTAGATACTACTGCACAATAGTCCACTCAAGCTTTTGATACAGGAGCCTGCACTGTTGAGACCCTGACTACCCTTGAAGAGAGTGTTTTTCAGCTATGGGCTAGACAGCCCCCCTCTGAATCCAAAGCATAGTTTTCCCTGCATAAAAACATACTTGATAGCAACAATGATGGCCTAGCCCCCAAAGCACACTTCAAGCCTACCTTTAAGCAAGTCTTTGACCCCAAAACCTCGACCATTGCAGCTTTCCTAACTATCTACAAAACTGCCATGAGACAAGCTTCAGAAAAAGTTAAGAAAGAACATATTCTGACTTGTCTACATCTGATCTGCCAGGAGGTGGTGGTGCCTGAGCTACCCACCATTAAGGCGTGGGAAGACATGAAGCAGCTTCTGATTGACAAGTTTGGTGGTGACCTTAGCCTGGAAGTAAATAAGGACGCCTTCATGCATATTGCTTTCAAGCCTAAAGAGACGCTAGCCAAGTTTGCAGATAGATTCTACATGAAAGGACAGCAACTGATCACAAGCAGACATTTGACAGCCCATGAAGCCTATATGGCTTGCGCTCAAGCCCTCAAGGTTAACCAACTTATGTGCCTTCACTTCAAAGCCCATAAGGCTATGCTTTCCTCCATGAAGAGCATAAAGACACTGTTGCAGGATATGCACCTTACCCACTCTGGAGCAGTTATTAGGGAAGGTCAATCTACTTCTAACTCTGGTTCATCTTCCCGTGGTCCTTGCATTCTTACCATGAACTTGCAAAACCCTCCTTGACGCCAAGTTTGCCACAACTATGGTCAGATAGGTCATAATTCTCAAGTCTGCACCAACCTGCGGGTTGAAGGAGCTGATCCAAAGGAGCAGGCGGGAAAAGAGCAGTCAACCTAGAGGCAGAGACGCTCTTGGTTGACAATTCTTCCCAGTCTCTTTCAATTTCTCCCTCTATAGCTGACTCTGAGCCTGCTGATAATGAAGCTCCTTCTATTCTCCTGTTCCACAATATCTCTGACAACTCTGACCTGGATGACTCTGATACTGACAACGTTGACGCATATGGGTATTCTGTCCCAGCTGTTCCTGAAACCATTACAGTCCCCTATAAGTTGCAATCAGGAAAGACTACAACTACTGCTAAGCCTTTGCCTGAAGCCAAAGAAGTTGTCTCTTGCCCTTACCTCACTCAGGCTAAGAGGTTCCCCATGCTGGTGGAGTTGTCAGAAGAAGCTGCCAAGATTGCTGACGCTGTCTTCAAGAATGTATCTGTTTTGCTCCCTCTCCAGACTGTTTATAAGGAGTTCCCAGGGTTAAGATGCATGATTGAGAAGTGGGATAAGGAACTAGCAGAGGCTCAAGATATCTTGGCTGTTCTGCCACCCTTTGGACACACCACCACCCGGGTAGAGATATCCATTCAAAAAGTGAAGATCAAGGCCGTTCTAGACACTGGCTTGTCAGTCAACGTTGTCTCCTCCAAGCTTGTGAAAAAACTCAAACTTGCCCTTGACCTTAATTATCACCAGTCATATGGCACGGCTGGACTGTCTATGACCTGCACCATAGGGGCATACTCTGCTCTACCCATGCGGTTTGGCAAACTTCTTCTAGCCGCGCCAGAAATTGTCTTGGAAAATGAGAGTTATGATCTCATAGTTGGCACCCAGTTCCTTAGGGAATATAATGGGATAATCAACTTAAAAGATGGTTACCTCTCTATTCTGGGATATGAAGTCCCTCTGAACTTTGAAGAGCCGGTTAAAGTTCCTGGGAAACGGCTCAAGACATGTGCCTTGGAGTATCCCACTGGGATTTTCAGCCTCAAATATTGCACCCACTCCTCAAACATGAAATGTCCACCCATGGCTTGCCCTGCGTCTGAAGGGATCCCTCTCTTAGCCACGTCTGCTGTCACTATCCCACCTGGCTCCCAGGACATCCTGGACTCCCAGATATCATATGAACTACCTGAACAAACCTTCTTGGAGTTGTACTCTCCCCCCTTGTTAGGACGCAACAAACCCTATCTATGTCCAGGGATCCTAGATGTCTCCCATAAGGACCCTGTTCAATTATTGGTAGCCAACCTGACTGCACTCCCCATGACTGTGTCTAGGGGGCAGGTAGTCAGATATGGCAAGTTGATGAGCGCTCCTGATGTCCTGTCTCTTCATCCCTTTGGCACATTTCAAAATTTTAACCTACCTTAGGATGAGCCCCAAGTCCAATCCTTGTTCACTGCGCAAGGCTTTCCACAGTTGTCCCTGGTTCAACAGAAAGAGGTGCTAGACTTACTAGACCAATTTTCAGTTATCTTTGCTAAGGACAGTACTGACTATGGGCTAGCCAAAGGTGTTATCCATCAGATAGACACTGGCAACACTCCTCCCTTCTGTGCTAAACCCTATTGCTGTAGTTGTGTAGAGGACGCCCAGGTATCTAAAGAGCTCAAACAATTGTTAGACGCTGGGCTGCTGGCACTTTCCCAAAGTCCTTGGGCATCCCTGCTACTCATCTTAAAGAAAAAGGATGGGGGTCATTGTATTGTGATGGACTATTGCCAATTGAACTCTTTGACCAAGAAGGACTTGTACCCCTTGCCGTGTATTGATGATGCTCTTCAACGTCTTGGAGGCTCTAAGTTCTTCTCCGCAATGGATCAGGCATCTGGATATTGGCAAGTTGACCTATTGCCCAAGGATTGTTAAAAAGCCGCGCTCATTACCTCTGAGGGGCTTTTTGAGCCTACTCGCATGCCGCAGGGACTCTGCAACGCCCTGGCCACCTTCCAAAGGGCCATGGACTCCATCCTCTGTGACTTGAAGTTGTCATGCGTTCTAGTGTACTTGGATGACATAACAGTTTTCAGCGCTACCTTCATCAATCACCTGGCTCATCTCAAGGAGGTTTTCATAAAGATTCAAGAAGCTGGCCTTAAGCTAAAACCTTCCAAGTGCGCCTTCTTCAAAGAACGCCTTGAATTCCTGGGCCATGAAGTAACCCAGACTGGGATTTGCCCAATGACTAAGAAAGTTGAAGCCATCAACAAAATGATTCCGCCCACCAACCTGCAAGAGGTACAAGTCTTCCTAGGGATGATGGGCTACTATAGAAAATTTATCCCTGATTTTTCCAATACTAGTGAGCCTCTAGTCCAGCTGCTACAGAATGTTCCTCTTGAATGGGCTGCCAGTCAGCATCAAGCCTTTGAGACCCTTAAGCAAAAGCTCAAATAGGCGCCAATCCTAGTGTATCTTGACTATGATAAGGAGTTCATCCTGTACACCAACGCTAGCAATTTAGCTATTGGAGCCATTCTGGCCCAATTAGACAACAAGGGTGTAGACCATCCTGTGGCTTACACTTCCTGTGTGCTAAAAAAACATGAGAAGAACTATAGTGTCACAGAGAAGGAGTGTCTTGCCGTGCTGCATGCAGTCAAGCAGTTTTGTCACTACATATATGGTACCCACTTCACAGTTGTCACTGATCACGCTTTGCTTAAATGGTTACAACAGCTGAAGGAGCCTGAAGGGCGCCTAGCTAGATGGGCTCTACTCCTGCAAGGATATGACTTCACGGTGCTCCATTGCCCTGGAATTCAACATCAGAACGCTGATGGGCTCTCCAGAATGCCTATTCTTGCTTTGCATCCTGCAGAAGCCGACCAATTATACAAACTAATTGGGTATCCTTCTTCTTGGGAAAGCAAGACAGAAGAGGTACAACTGGCCCTGTACAAGCTATCCAAATATACCCTCATACACAACAATCAATCTTCAAAAAGGTACAAGACCAGTATCTGCCTTATGTACAACCCAGTCTTTGCCTCTTGTTGGTGTCGCAAGCTCATAAAGAGACTGGGCATAGAGGCATTGCCAAGACCTTTGACTGTGTGAGATTAGGCTGATTGACCACAAATAATCAGGTTAATCATTGCACGCAGATCTTAATTAGTTACACGCTGTATTATCACTGGTCATCATTATATTAATAGATATAGCAGTTATACACTGTGTAATTGCTAATTTATTATAATAGATGTAACAGTTATATGCCGTATTATCATTTGGTTATCATTTAATCAAGTGTAGTTATTATATGCCGTGTAATTAATTAGTTTATTATGATAGATGTAACAATTATATGCTGTATTATCACTGATTGTCCCAATGTGATGTGATTATACATCATATATTGCTTGCTTTATTATAACTGATGTAACTATTATACGCCATATAAACGTTAGCCAATATAGTGAATATCACTGATTACACAGTGTGTAATCACTAAATCATCAATTGTATATCATCTATTCTACCCTACTGGATGTTGTATCAACCCAGCTTCAAACAGCCTGATGGACGTATATGTTCATATCAAACAAGTGATATACAAATGGCTAATAAATACCGAGTTTGGATCAGTATTACACGGCGTATAATCAGGTTCCTTATTGGTTTGGGTCAGTATTACACGGCGGATAATCCTTTGAGTCACTAATGAATTGAGCCTGCTATTATAAGGCGTATAATCTCTTATTCAACTTGTTGCATTAATAAGCAGAAGGTTTGCCAACCAGAAAAGGATCACTGATTAAACCTTGCAAATGGAATACTGGAATTCTACCTTCTGATGTAGGAGGGCTGAACAGGGACAATTTCTAAGCACCAACTAAATACAGCGTAGTTTACCAGCGCAATAATAGGTGTGTAAGATACAGCCAATCAATAAATGAGAGTAGGCTAGCTCAAGAAGAGCGTAGGCTGTAGCTGAAGTGCCATGGACGCCTGCTAAGGTCAGTAGCATATCACGTGCCAAGGACAGCCAATCAGGATGGGCGTAGCCAGCAAAGATAGACCTATTGCAAAGGTAGCCACAGAGAACTGTCTGAAAGGACAAGAAGAAGGGTTGTTGCAGTATATATTGATATAGACACCTGAAAGGATGGAAAAGTTCTTAGTTACACCTGGATAGATTGCAGCTGCTGACTATATTGTACTCCAGTTTCAATAAACGTAATTATCTTCAAAGTTCTACTCTATTACAGTCTTTAGTGCTCTTGCATAGGATTAGGTAGAGTACATTGGCAAGTCTAACATCTATCTGTAGCTTTGAACATACCAGCAATATCACAAGTTGCTCAACAGACTGGCTTCAGAAGAATTACTTCTGGGAGAACCTTTGCCTGCTAATCCCAGACATCATAGCTAGCTGCCACAACTGCCAGCTGCAGAGGCCTCGAGCTGCTACCCACAAGTTCAAATTAGTTCCCCCGCAACATGCCTTTCACACTTTCAGCATTGACGCGGTAGGTCCTCTCCCCCGCTCACGTTCTTGGTGTTGCTTTATTCTGATTGCTGTTGATCACTTCAGCAAGTGGGTAGAGGTTTGCCCTACAAAGGACATCACTGCCAAGACAACTGCTGCCTTTCTGTTGCAAGACATATTCTTTTGCCATAGCTGTCCTCAAGTGTTGTTATCTGACAATGGGACTAACTTCAATGCCAAGTTGGTAACTTCTGTTATTAAAGCCTTGGGGTCTCGCCAGTCTTTCTCTGCCCCTATAATATTTCTACCAATGGGGTGGTTGAGCATGCAAGTTTGACTCTGGTTTCTATCATGAGGAAGCTCACCTACTCTGACGCTGCCAACTGGTATCTATACTTACCCGCTGCTCTCTTTGCCTACCGCCTTAGCAAACATTGTGTCACTGGGTACTCCCCTTTTGCTATGCTGTATGGAGGAGAGGCTACTACCCCTTTGCTATTGGGCCCCCCCTGCTTACCTCTGATAAGGCCATGAATCCTGACAACCATATCAAGGCTCTAGTCAACTGCATAATTGATATCCAGGCCACTGCCTACACTTCTGCATATAAGACTAAGATGCTTGAGCTCTCTCCTGACAATGCTGGATGCTCCTCCCTGCCTGAGTTTGATGTTGGTGACCATGTACTTTATTACCAACACAGAGTAGGTGGTTGCGCACATAAGTTGGACTCTCTGTGGATCAGCCCTTTAGAAGTAACTTTCAAACAAGGGTCCAAATACACTGTAAAGATCCTGTCCAGTGGCCGTCCTTTTGCCCAAGTGCACGCAAAGTTCCTTTGTAAATACTACCCCCCTAAGGCCAATCTAGGGGAGGGTAATGTCGTGAATACTGTTATTCACCATGTATTGATTTTGTCTTTGGTGGGCCATTTTGAAGACAAATCTCTCAATTTTGCTTTTGCCTCTTGAAATGAGTTGATGACTGAATCAGGAAGTACAATTTTTTGGTTTCTTGACTGTGCAACTCACTCACCCCCTAATGCTGGTGGCAAGTGATCCCACCGTCCTGGTAGTGTTTTGTGGTATTCCTAACCACTATATATTCCATTTCACATTCACCAATAAAAATTAAGTTCTATTCACATTTTTGTCTTTGTGTCTTCTGTACTTCCGCGCCACTCTCTAGCCACAACTAGTAGAGATTATTCTTCCAGGGCTGCAAGGTAAACACATAGCCATCCCTGTCATCTAACCAAGACTTAGTACAAATCCAATCCTAAGGTTAGGATTTCCCGTTGTGTGTCTGTGCGCGCCTCAGAACACAACATATATTAATCCTCCTGTTTCTCAATAAAGATATTCTTAAACCGCTGCTTTTTTAACCTCTTTGATTGCTAAGTGTTGTAACTGTGCTGTTTTAGCAAAGTTACAAGGGGAAAATATTTGAAAACTAGATAATATTCTTTATTGAGAGATAATTATTATATAGTCATTGTGAATTTTGGATAACATGAACATGATAGGGTTGATCCCATGGTGGGATAGTGAAGGGGGTGGCCTGATCCTAGTAATGAGTCAAGCGCCAAAACAATGTTCTACTGTAGGGGATCAGCTTCTGTTCATGTGTTGTATTTGGAAATTTGAGTCAACTTCCTAGCTTGGCTTTGAGTGACTGGATAATTGGATTGCAGGTCACAAACCTGCTTACTTGGAACCTTGCTGGCAGATCAAGCCTTCTGTTTTGACATAAGCTATAAGTAGTTCATTTGCGACATTAATGAAGAAGCATGCTTGAAAAATTAACTTAAGATCTTGAAACGTTTTCAACAAGCCAAAGTCTATTTTGTTGGGCTAACCAATTAGCTTATAAATTTCAAACTTGCAGCCTTATAAAAAAATGAATGCCAGTTCTGGAAAAGCTAATAAGTTTTGCTGCAGATTTCATTAACTCTGAGTCTTTTGATGAACCCCTTGGCTTGGGAATTGACTTGAACTCAACTGTCACGGCCCATACCAGAGTCCGGCTGGACTCCCACAGGGGAGGCAGGCCGGGCCTGGAAGGCCATGTACACAATTAGTGCAATCCTGACGGTATAATTCACAGCAGTAGTCAGGGGACAACAACTCCCAGTAGGGTCACAACCCGATCAGCCAGCCCCAATACTGTAATATATACAAACCCCAACTTACTGAAGACTTGGGCAGGAGTAACGTTTGGGCAAGGGGGAGTGGATGGGATCTCCTTCATGGTGGTTGGAATTGGGCCTTTAGAATGACCAAGAGGAAGATCCAGGTGGTGAGGGTGAAATAACTCCAAGTCAATGGCGCAAGGTGGCTTAACCAAATGGACAGGAGCAGAACCAGGAGGGAACGGATAGGTGTGGTTGTATTGTGTAGTGGATTTGCAAATAGATGCAAAAGAATGATTGTATTGGTATAAAAATAGATAATTCCTGCAAGAAAATAATGGGTCCTGGGCATAAGGTTGTTTATTTTAAGATGGCAGCAGTGAGCAAGGCTTCTTCTCCTCACTACTTGTACTTACTGGTGAATATGTAGCCTTTTGTGCCACCAGAGGCTTGGTGGCATCATTTTCAGTGATACTTGCAAAATGGCTTGAAAATTTTGCACTGGGACCTGGGGAGGGAAGGGCATTGGCTGATCATTTTTGGTCATGGGTTTGGCTGCAGCATGCTGAGGTACCACAGCTATTATTAGAACCCACAAGCAATCAAGCACCTGATCGCGCAATCAAACAACTGCCTTTCCAATTTACCATTTCCCGATAGCAAACAACCCCAATTTTGTGTTTAATTTTAATGCCAGAGTTTTGCGGCATGTGAGCCTTGCAAATCCTTAGCTATTTGCGGTCAGAAAAGGGGTTTTCCTTCTAGGAAGGCAGTTGGCAATGCTTTCCACACTGTTGTTTGTTTTATCTCCAGGCAGGCTAGCTGATTGTCTAGGGCATTCTGGGCCCTGACATCAACTCTCATGGTAACTAATGAAGTGTGTTCAAACCCCCTTAACAATGGGGCTCCAAATTGAACAGCTTCTTCTGAAACATTGACAAAGATTTTAGCTCCAACTGGGACAACTACAAAGGCACCCACTTCCACAAAGCCATTGCCTTTCAAGTCCCCTTTATCCAATGCTGTGGAGAACAATCAGGATACCCCTATATCTCCCTTGTGATCCCACCAGCCTTCTAAGGCTATAAATACTCTACCTTATATCTAACAATAAATCTATCATTTCTTGCTCTGATTCTTATGCTTTGAGTATGATCTGTATAGATTGTAAGAGTCTTTGACCACAGTTTATATGTTTACTTCACTATTGCAGGATCCGATAGAGGATCCTGCTTTTAGGCCACTACGATTATTTAACCTGTGCAAACAATAGCAGCTGTACTCCCCTGCTTGTAAACGTTTCAGTTCTTGTGAAGAGCTGGCTCAACTATTGACTGTAGTCATCTCCTTCTTGTGACTAAGCCCAAGAATCTGACAAGTTCGATATAAGCTATTGGCCTGGCCTTTTCTTACTTCAGCGAAAAGCTATTGCTGGGATCCATCACACCTTTATTTATACTGATGAACTTAATTCTTTATCGAGGATGGGGTTTGGGTTGAGATTTGAAATTGTGGCCGATTATTTCTAGGGCTGTGGTGGACCATCTGCAGCTTGTTTTGGTCTATGGTACTGGCCCAAAAATCAGCTTACAATGGTTAAATATTAGAATTATCACTTGGGCGGTGGCAGACCAGATCAATCTGGTGGCCGCTGGGAGGTGGTCCGCTGCAGTCCTAGTTATCATCAAACCTTCTGTCATTGAGCTATCGGCATTCTGAAGGGATTAAGCTATCATGCTAGATGTAAAATGATTCTATAAAAGGTATTCAAAGATGCAATTAAGTGTTTTCTGAATTGTTCCAGGTTTAGTGCAAATTTCAGGAAACTATAAAAGGGTTAGCTTGGAGGGTCAGTTATATAATGAGTGTACAAAATAGTGAAACAGGTAAATAGCTTTAAGGGAATGGTTGACCTTGAATTACCACCAGCGATTTATTTTATGATCTTGTGCTTTTTTAAGAGTACTCTTTGTCTCCCGGATCGGTAAAGACAGTTTCACTTTTTGTACCCTCTTTATATTTAGTTTAAAAATATCTTCAATACTCTTGGCTGTTCAGCTCTTCTAAAATTTCTAGACTCTCAAAAGCAAGGCCGCAATCGAACTCTTGAAGACCCAAAACAAGTTTTTGATCACAATGCTTGGTAAGGTATTCATTTTTCAGGAATTCTTTGATGTGAATGTGTCCATGCTAGCACAGTTTACCAAGCTATATGTAAAGGGTTGTTTTCTGTTATCTTTTGTTTGTTTTCTTGTATTTTACCCTTTTTATTTAAAGTGAATTCCTCGAGCCAAAAGTTCACACTAACACACTTTTAATCAAATCAGCTATTGAAGGTTTTTATAGCTCTTAGACGGCTGGTTACAAATTCTGGCTATATTTTTAACTTTGAGTTTAGGGATAACGTGGAGATCGATGAAGAGCAAATTCTTCAAGCAGAAAGGACTATTCTAAAGCAAGCCGAAAATGCTGTAACCCCTGAAAAGCGAGGTATTTTTTTCTTAACTTTTTGAACTATTTGAGTCAACTTTTATTGGTTCGTATTTTTGCCTCTTTCCCCCACAAAACAGTGTTTTTTGTTTATAAAATCTTTTTGTAGATTGCTGAATTTTCGTTTGGCAACAATTATTTAAACTTAAACCCCTTCATGAAGTAATTATTTTAAACCTTGATATTACTAGCTCAATACGAAAACGAGGCCTCGGATTTTTGGAATGTTTTTTACAGTCAAAACGAAGAAAGATTTTTCAAAGAGCGGCATTGGCTGAAAACCGAATTCCCCGAACTCTTTACCCCCTCGAATCAAGAACAAGGTGAAAACTTCACTGTTATGGAAATTGGGTGTGGCACTGGTAGTACTGCATACCCACTTCTTGAAGGCAATTTAGATCCTGGCCTTCGAGTCTTAGCATGTGACTTTTCCAAAGTGGCTGTGGACCTTTGTAAAGTAACATTGTCAAATGTAGTTTATGTTTAAAGTCTGTTTAGTCCAACCCCAGATTTGATCACGACCGACTCAAAGCATTCACTTGGGATATGACCTCATCTTCCCTTCCACCTGAAGCTCCAGAAGGAACAGTGAATGTCATCACTCTGATATTTGCGTTTTCAGCCATTCAGCCGACCAAATGGACTCAAGTTGTAGATAATTTGTATAGGCTACTCAAGCCAGGAGGGTTTATCCTCTTCCGTGATTATGGGCGGTATGATATGGCGCAGCTTAGATTCAAGAAAGATAGATACATAGACAAGAACTTTTATGTTCGCGGAGATGGCACGCAGGTGTATTTCTTCACCCAAGGTAACAGTTTTTACTCTCTAAACCCTAACTTCATTTAGATGAACTCACTACTATATTTGGACAGCGCTTTTCAATCGAGCAAAATATTGTTGACCGTCGCCTGTTAGTCAATAGACATCGTCAGCTTCAAATGTTTAGAGTCTGGCTTCAAGGGAAATTTGTGAAGACAGCATAACCTTTGCATCAACTAAGGTTATTCTTCTACCACTAAACTTCAATCTCCAACCTTTTTAAATTTACAATGTGTATTGCTGGTAGTCGTAGCTCTTTATTTTCCTTGCATACAAAGATTAATTTCTAAATCCATACTTTCATCAACTACTGAGAAATCTTTGTTGTCAGAATATGCTTCAATGGTCAGATCACACTTAATGCTGTATCAAATGTGCTGTTTGATTAGGTCAAGGTTTGTTTGAGGCCGCTCCTATTTCTTAAATATTTTCCCTGTCAATTGCCTAAAGCATAAGATCCTTTAGTCAAAATCAAGGTGAGCTCAATAAATTGACATGCAACAACGCTGCATAAGTAATTTTCTCCAGCAATCAAAGCATAAAGGATGAGATTCCAGCCATTTAATCCAGCACCAAAAACTATTAAGGAATTACATCTTTTTGTCGAGACTGGCAATATGGATACCATAATTAGGTATCTTTCAAGTTCTTATTTTGCCTACTCAGTTAGCTTCCATAGCTTAAACCAATTTGATAGTAGAAACATCACATCTTTTGGATTACCTTATTCCTTACAAATGCTACTTAAAAATTACCCTGTTTGAAAGAATGTATATCTTCTCAATAATTTGCTTCCACATAGAGCAAGCTTGTCATCTTTGAATAAAATGAAAGCTTTACGCCAACCTCTGGTGATTTTGTCCGTTATTTAATTTTGAAATTATTAATAGAATCAAATTTAACACTGATAAACTTTAACTGTGGCATTCTTGTTGCAAGTCTTATATAATTAATTTTTATCTCTGCTCTCCTTGGTTCTTTACTAAAATTTATCCAGTTAATAAATTCAAATAGTATGACGTGTAAAATATATGGCATAGCTTTAGTTTTTATAATCTTGTCTTCCATGCAGTGAATTTTATCATTTTTACACTAAAAACTTACAAATTCCCTGTTTGAAAGATTTAAATACAGGCGTTAAACTTTATGCTTTACAATCATTTCTATACATACCAACTTATCCTTTAAATCAATCAGATGGTTGTTCCCTCAGTTTAAACCATGTGCGCATGAATCAGAATGAACTCTGACACGAAATCCAGTTGAGAATTTTATTCCAAACAATCATTTCCATTATCGTATGCAAGTAAACATACATCTTACAAAGCATTTCGTATGGTACTTTCCAGAGCTGTTAAGATAGAGATCCAAAAGTCGGCTCTGGGCAACCAAGAGCTGTGCTTGAACAAAGCATGAGCGGCACAAGTTTTTTTAGCAATATCGAGTGATCAGCAGGTACAGCACGCCATCTCAAAAGTATGTTTTCAAAAAAACCATCTCAGTTCACGCCATCCTGGTTTCCGCTATCTCAAAAGCAATATCAGATCCAGCATCCTGATTTACAGCATTGCGTCTAAGAAAGATACGATCTCAAACAGCGTCTATGTTTGAAGCTAAGAAGCATACAAAAAACATATCAGTTTGAAAGAAAAACCATAGCTAGACTAAAAAGGAGCTCCGACTTCAAATCTTCAATAAAACTGGGCCAATTAGTAGCAACAAGGTTGGGCAAAGCTCCAAAACCAACCCTTCTCATCTATACTATCTACGAGCTATACATTAAAACATACACACAATAGTCCCAAATACTGAAGAAAAGTTGAACCCTTCAAAAACAGAGGAAACAAAGGTAGAGAGATAGCAGTCTATTGGGTGAAAGGCTCATAAACTGGTCGAGCCTGCCACAGATATCGCTTGCAGATGCTCAAGCTCACTATCCTTAGGATGGTGTGCAAGGGCTGTCTTACTCATATCCTGGTCCTTCTTGGCTGCCTCGGTTTGCTTGGGAGGTTGTCCTTACTCCTGATGCCAGCCTTGGCTAGGTGAGCAGATATCAACCAGTGGGGTTTAAGGCAGATAAGGATTTTGTTAAATCTGGGCTTCTTAACCTGGACCCTTGCAGCAAACTGGCTTTACCACCCTTCAAGGGAAGAGGTGGTCTTGATCAGGCCATCTTTTACCTGCTGTAGTAACTGTGCTGTTTTAGCAGAGTTACAAGGGGGAAATATTTGAAGACTAGATAATTATCTTTATTTGGAGATAGGAATTATATATTATTGCTGAATTATTATAAGAGGAACATGATTGTGTTGATCACTTGGTTGGATGATGAAGGGGGTGGCTTGTGTCACAGTAGATTCCATAATGCTGGGAATTATCCGCCCAAATAAGAAAGCTCAAAAAGCTGGAAAGCCGTTAACAAAATTAACTGATTTGATGGATTTAAATCAAACAGTTGATTATGTTGCAACTAAACTATTGAGGATTCATCATTTGGAATTGGGGAAGACAACAGTACAATAGAAAGGACAGAATAAATAGAATAAGGTATTGTTTATTGTAGAATATTTTGATTAATATACCATATGGGGAAAGCCACAAGGGGTGGCATAGTGGGAAGTTCCATGTAAGGTTTGAAGCCAAGGAATAACTTGTGCGGGGATCAGCAAGTCAAATTGGTAGCGCTCCTAATTAGGATGAAGTGCCTGCCATTTGATATTGCCATCAGATTGGTTCATGTCATTAGATACGTCAAGGGGCGACTCATTGAGCGCCCCCTGTGTATTGTAAGATACGTTAGCAGGCAAGTCTGGAAACTTGGTTGCAACACCCCCCTTGCCCCCTGCTCGTGGTCAGACACCAAGACCGGAGTCTGGGGAAGGTCTGCACAAACAGCCTTTGTGTGGGGATGGCGCGGCAGGGGCGCAAGCAATCATGGTGAAGCTTCTTGGTATTCCCTTGGGCATCTTTGAGTTGATAGGTATGATTGTCATAGACAGC